>QRDG01001543.1:0-11106 GCA_012064385.1 Puccinellia tenuiflora | reverse complement strand
ACTTATGCATGTTTTACCTCTACCCATTTATATATCTTTTCCAAAGTGTCCACATTTTATATTCAGATTTTCATCTTCACTCTATGACCTATGTAGGATGTTCTTACTTATCATATTGCATACATGTGGTCCATATTACTATCTTTTATGTTACACTTTGTGAACTATCATTGAACATCCTTGCATTGAATACTTGATATCACTTTATAAACTATTTGCATATTGCTACTTTCTTTGAATAATGAATCATTTGACTTATGTAGCAGTAGCAATCATCTTTTATATCCATGTTGTTATTATATTGCAAAGTTCATGTTAGTGTTATCACTTCCATACTCGAGGACGAGCATGAGTTAAGCTTGGGGATATTGATGCATATAAAATGCATACATGAACTTTGCACTATAATACTTATATTCCATTCATATTTGCATCATATAAGGGGTATATTACGGGGGCGGCGTTCTGCACCCGGGTGCACCAGCTCCCCTTATTTTCGAGCAATTTTTAAAACTAGTAAAACATTATAAAAAATCTGAAAAAAATTGGTGACATACATATATGAGTTTACCACACTCGTGCAAATTTCGGATTGAAATGACAATTTATGTGCCCTGTACAAAAAAGACAAATACGGTTGTCAGAATGAGATCTAAAAACACGAATTTGAAAACACTGATTTGGTCTTTTTTGTACAGGGCACATAAATTGTCATTTCATTCCGAAATTTTGCACGAGTGTGGGAAACTCATATGTGTGTGTCACCAATTGTTTTCAGATTTTTTCGTAATGTTTTACTATTTTTAAAAATTGCTCGAAGAAAACAGGTGCAAGTGAGCTCGAGTGCATAGATGAATTTCCGGTATATTACTGTTATTTAATGATTTTTGGTAATTAATAATGATTTCCCCTTTTTATGGAATTAATCCTGCGCAGGCAGAAAACACCTATTTCTTTCCTTATTTATTTCAGGGCCTTAATGACGTCATAATGAGCTGCAAATTTACGGGGATCATTATTTGGAAGGTGGAAGACCTAGGAGCGAACGAAGCAAGCAAACGGAGGCCGGAGGGGCAAAAGAGGGTGCCCCACGCGGCCCCTGTACCTGGCCACGTGGGCCCACCTCTTTGGCCCTCGTGGCTCCGTTTGCGTCGATCCTTCTTCCCGAAGCCTTCCTCGTGACCTAAAAACGACTATAAAAATAGTCCCCCCGACGCTTTCCAGGAGGAGGCGCGGAGAAACATAAAACCAGAAAGAGAGAGATAGAAGGCTGCCGCCGGAGAAGATCAGAGGGGGGAAACGCCGCCGGAATCCACCTCCGGAGGGCTCCACCCCCCTCCGATGTGTTCATCATCAACTTCTACAGCAAGATCATCTCATCTCTCCACTGTAAACTCTTGGCAAACATGATGTATGATGCAATATACTTTTCCCTTGATCTATTGTGTCTCTCCATCTATGTTTGAGAAGTGATTTGTTCATGGCATTAGTGAAATAGTTCGTTGATTGGTTGCATACAAGTTTTGTTATCTTTTATGATTGTCTTGATGTACAATGTATGAGTGCACGCATATGTTGGGGAATGCATGTAAGGTGATCACCGGTAAGGTAATGGAGTGAGGGAGACTTGGGAGGACAAGTAAACCCGAGATCGAATCATGAAGTTACTCTATTGGGGGATATATATGGGGGACCCTAGAACTTAAGGCTATGGTGGGACAATTATGTCTTAATAATTCTTGTGCTGCACATTTAATTGGCCATGAGATCCATCATAAGAGTTGTTTAATTTGCTCATTTACTTGGCTACACCTAGTTATGGCTCCCCCCTAGAAGAAACAATTAAGACTAAAACATGTGCTTCACTAATTGTGACAACCACATGAATGAAATAACAATTGTCAGAACATTTGCTCCCTTGAGATATTTGCTACTTGAGATTCTTGCTACTTGTTACCTTGATAAAACTGCTTTAAGAAACTTGCATTAGAAAGCTTGCTCTTAGAAACTTGTTGCTAGATAAACCTACTCCACATCACTTGGTTCCATTATAGTTCCTTTGTTACTCAAATTTATTGCTTTGCATAAAAGGCCATATAAGAGGGTTATAGGGCTTTAGAGAATAGATAGTTTACCTTCAGCTCCTCGTGGGTTCGACACTCAAATACTTATCGAATTGTGCTACAATGATTCCTTGCTCTTGGGATTATCACTATGGTTGCTACCAATCAGTCGCATGTTGATCCTAATAATGTCGCACTTGCTTCATTAATTGCCCAAGAAAAGGATCAAGTTGATGTTAATTGTCTTAATAGAAACAACTTCAACAATAATGCTTATCGAAATAATTTTGGTAGTAACAACTATAAGCCTTATCCTCCCAATAATGGCAACTATTATGGAAATTCCTATGGTAATTCTTTTAATACTAATAAGAATGTGTCCTCTGATCTTGAGAATGTTTTAAAAGAATTTATCACTTCGCAAAAAGCTTTTAACAAAATTGTTGAAGAGAAGTTGGAAAAACTGGATAGTTTAGTCTCTAAAGTAGACGTTCTTGCTCATGATGTTGAGATTTTGAAAATTAGAACCACTCCAAATCAAGACAAACATACTGAATCTTTAAATGCTATCTCTCTTCAAATTAATGAAAATGAAAGGATGATGGCTCTTTTGAAAGCTAGGTGGGCTAGAGAGGCTGAAGAAGCTAGAATTGTTGAATTGAATAGGAAAACTGTTAAAGTTTATACTATCCAAACCACTAAAGAGGATCCTCCTAGTTTATTTAAAGATGATGAAATTTATTTTGACAATTGCAATCTTACTGAAGTCATTAACTTCCTACAAAAACTTGCTAAGACACCGGAAGCTAGTAAAATAAATCTTGCCTTTACCAAATACATTACCGATACTCTTATCAAGGCTAGGGAAGAAAAACTAAAGCTTGAAACCTCTATCCCTAGGAAGTTAGAAGATGGTTGGGAACCCACTATTAAGATGAAAATAAATGACTTTGATTGCAATGCTTTATGTGATCTTGGTGCAAGTGTTTCTGTTATGCCTAAAATTTTCTATAATATGCTTGATTTAAATCCTTTGAAAGAATGTTATTTAAATGTTCATCTTGCTGATTCTTCTAAAAAGAAACCTTTGGGTATAATTGATGATGTCCTTATTGTTGTTAATGATAATTATGTCCCCGTTGATTTTATTGTTATGGATATTGAGTGCAATGCTTCTTGTCCCATTATTTTGGGAAGACCGTTTTTGAGAACCGTTGGTGCTATTATTGATATGAAAGAGGGAAATATAAAGTTTCAGTTCCCCCTTAAAAAGGGGTGGAACACTTCCCTAGAAAGAGAAAGAAACTTCCTTTTGAATCAATCATAAGGTCAAGCTATGCTCTTGATGTTGCAAAGGCCTCCGAAAAAACTTGATATTTGGCATTGCGCCTAGCTAAAAGGCGTTAAAGAAAAGCGCTTGTTGGGACGCAACCCATCTTTATTTTCAGTTTGATTTTTAATTTTCTTGAGTCATGAAGTTATTACCTCCGTAGCAACTTCATTGTATCTTTTTCTTTTGGTTTTTGTGCCAAGTTTAGCCTCTGATGCATTGAAAGTGTGAGGTATTGAGTTGCTGTCCAAAAACAGATTCTGTGTGCCTGTTGCACGAAAATCCTAAAATGGCCAGAATTTTATCTTTTTATGATAATTTTTTTACAGAAACCCTGATACTTTTATCTATCTTTCGTTAGTTTTGATTTTTCTGATTTGAGCTGCAGAAGTGCTTCGAAAAATTTAATCTTTATAGACTGTTCAGATTTTGACAGATTCTGCTTTTATTTTGCATTTGTCTCTTTACAATCGTTTTATGTGATACTCTAGGGGTAGAGTGTCACATGGAGGGTTAGTAAGCTGTAGCTAATGTCTAATGAAGTTGGTTTGCAATTTGTCCTAAGATGAACACATGTGCGTTTTTAATTTATGAGAACTAACCCTCTAATCAAATTATGAGAAGTTTTGTGTGAAGGGAGTTTTTAAGTTCCAAAGGAGAGGAATATGAAGAAATCGAGGATGGATCAGAGCTCAAGCTTGGGGATGCCCCCATGGCACCCCCTCGGAATATCAAGAATTATCAAGAGTCAAAGCTTGGGGATGCCCAAGGCATCCCCTCATCTTCATCGACTATCATAAGGTCGTCTTCGTTGAACTTCGTTTTTATCACTTTACATATTATGTGCTATGCTTAGAGCGTCTTTTTTACTTTCAGTTTTGTTTGTTTGCTGGTAATATCTTTGATTGGATCCTAGCTTTATTTGTGTGGGAGAGAGACACGCTCCGCTTTTTCATTTGAATACTTCGTTGCTTCGCTTATATCTTGTTGAGTATTCTTAGCTACTGTCTGTTTTCTAGTAAGCTCTCGCTTTTAGCTTTTATCTTGTTTAGAGCTGCTAGTAGTTATGTTCAACTCTCTTGTTCTTCACTTATACTTGTTGGAGAGTTGTTGTTGAAAAATTGCTTCAATTGTCAATGCGACAAAATGTTGTTTGTGTGATGATAGAATAAGATGAAAAGCCTGCATAGTTTTGTAGATCATGGTGTGGATACTTGATGCTTTTCAATTGTTTTGAGATGTTAAGTTGAATTCTGAAACTTGCTGGTTATTTAGGTCGAATTGATTAGTAAAGAAATATGGTTGAAAGCTTGCAATTGTGTGGTTTTTCATAGTTGTTAATTCTTAGAGCCAATCTTTCCATCAAAAGAATTGTTTGGTCAACAAGGGAGACGGTGTAGAGTTTTTATGCTTATGACTGGTAAATGTCTTATGTTGTTCTGTTACCGGTTATTATTAGATGTTTGCTTCAAATACCTTCTTTTGCTAAGCCCAAAAATTCGTACTGAGTGTATGGTTCACTCGTGCATACAATCCCCAAAGCCAAACTTTCTCGCCAGCTGTGTCCACCATATCTACCTATGCATGGTATTTCCTACCATTCCAAGTAAATTTGTCATGTGCTATCTTTAAAAATTCAAAATACTTCTTTTATTTGTGCCTCTGTTTTTAAGCTCATGAGGGAGCAGTAGAGAGCTAGATATAACTTGTGACGAGCAGGGTCATTTCCCCCCCTTTCACCGATGTCGATGGATTACGACTTCACTTGAATCAACCCGAGAGCAGCTTAAGCAAAAAATATAAATACAACTCACAATTCTCCTCTGCGCAATGCAAAACTGAGAAATCAGCCCAAACATTGGACAGTGGTGAAACGAAGGAGAAAGAGGAGCGTACTCCCTCTTCTAAGAGCCAGCTGCTCTCACAAGTCTAAAAAACCTTGCTTGTCATGAGGGACTAGATAGCTTCTTTGTTGTGAAGTCGTTGACGAAAGCATGCATGGCTCAAAATCATTCTACTTCTATTTCATAAAGACAAAAAGCTCTAGCACATGACTAATCCCTGCTTCCCTCTGCGAAGGGCCTTTCTTTTACTTTAAATGTTGAGTCAGTTTTCCTCTTCCTTCTATCTCCACAAAAGCAAACATCTAGCATTGACCCTGGGTATCGTTCAGCATATTTCATTGCCATGATTAAACATGAATCTTTATATTGAAATTATCTATAAGATAAACCGTTGGAAGTTGAAGCTTTTGCTAATTCTTACATCTTCCTTTGTGTTGATTCTCAAACACTTTTATTATGGAATTATTATCCTTGTGAATTAGACAAATATGTTGATCACATTGTTTTCATGTCTTTGACATACTATTTATGAAAGGTTTTGCTTGAATGATTCAACTTGTTTATTCATTACTTTCTTGCTATCAATTATAGACAATTGTTTAGTATCTCTTCATTCACATCCTTTAATTTGCATTACTATCTTGATCAAGTTTGTGTTGGTTGCATGTCCCATCAAAAATTATTTGTTTTCACTTACTACTCGAGGACGAGTAGGAGTTAAGCTTGGGGATGCTGATACGTCTCTGACGTATCTATAATTTTTGAGTGATCCATCCTAGTTTTATGATATTGTCACATGTTTTTACTGTTATTTATATCATTTTTAAGCATTTTGTCGGACTAACCTATTGACAAGATGCCCAGTGCCAGTTTACTGTTTTTGCTGTCTTTTTGTTTCATAAATTTACTTCTGAAAATATTCTCGGATTGCACTGGAAATTTACGGAGATTTTTTATTCACCAAGACGAAGATCGTGTCAAAAGGGCAGACCTGGAGGAGTCCCACAGGGCAGGGGCGACATCCTGCCGCGGCCCCCCTTGACCCGCGGGTGGGGCCCGCCCCTGCTCCTGGGGCCCCACCTCAGCTCCCTCCGACGCCTATAAATTGCCAATAAACCTAAAAACATCAGGCGGCCATTATTTTCCAGAAACTCGACCCCGATGCGCCGTCACCGAAAACCCTAGTTCGGGGTCCCATCTAAAGCTGATCCCGGCACTCTGTCGGAGGGGAGATCGATCCCGGAGGGCTCTTCATCGCCATGCCTTCCTCCGGGATGATGTGTGAGTAGTCTCACCTTGGACTACGGGTCCATGGCAGTAGCTAGTTGGTAGTCTCTCACCCTTGTGCTTCATGTCTTATGATCTTGTGAGCTGCCTAACATGATCAAGATCGATTATTGTAATGCTATGTGATGTGTTTGCTGGGATCCGATGGATTATGAAGTTATGTTCAGATTGTGCATGATTCTTATATGAGTAATTTATGTTCTTGCATACTCTCCGATGTGCGTAGTTACTTTGGCCAAGTGATTGTGTGTATCTCCAAGAGAGGGTATTTATGCTAGATAGTGGGTTCATGCCCCCATTTGTTCTTGGGCATGAGTGACAGACACGTCTAAGGGTGAGGGTGTGTTGTTGCTACTAAGTGTAAAACAGTGGTGCTAGTGTCTCATTTGATATTAGTGTTGCTTACATCATGCGCTTTACTTAATGCATTTGTCTGTTGCTTGCAACTTAATACCGTTGGGTGACAGGCTGGATAGCGATCCCACGGTGGACTTTTTAGACAAAGACGCAGTTGGAATCAACGGTCTTTGTTCTTTGTCGTGATGCCTCCATAAATATCATCATGTTCTTTTTGTCATTGCTAAATTGGGTTTCTGTCATGATCTTGTCAGTTTCCTAGCTGTAATTCGTTCACCCATCGCATGCATATTTTATTTACTTGAGAGACTCCACTAGTGAACCCATGGCCCCCGGTCCATCTTTTTACATTGTTTACAACCTCGTTTACTTGATTTTAATCATCATTACTCCTCTGGTCACTTTTGCATTTATTCCATTTCATCATAAAATTAACCGCTTTGTGTTCTGCGAGACCGGAGAGATTGACAACCTCTCCGCCGTTGGGGGCAAAGTATTTTGGTTGAGTGTGTGCAGGACCATGTCTGTTGAAGGTTAAGCGCCAGAGATATTCAACATTCACCTCGTTGTTGATTTCAAATTCCTACTAGTTCGATAAACCTCTGTTCTTTAATTGAGGGAAAACTGCAACTATCTACAATTCCGCCTTCGCTTGGGGCATAACCCAACTCTGCCATTACTTATCAATATCCACAATCAGATGTCTACATAGGTTCCTAGATTCTGAGCCTCCAGTGTGTGGAGGAGACGGACCACCGAGTCGTATGAGTCAAAGAACGACCCAAATTTGTTCACAAGCGCAGTTTAGCCCTCCAAGCCTTGCCATAACAAATTTTGTAACCCCACCTGACGCCACTTTATGAATAATATCATTCACTTCCATCGATTTGCTCTCCACAATCTTCATGTATACAACCAAGCTATAAGCACGGAAGAAAGGTTGCGATGATCTTTGGGGATACTTGTAATACGACATGTGTGCATGATGGTGTTGGTGAAGAGTTGGGTGGTGCCCCAAGCAAAGGCGTGGATGTAGCAAGTAGCAGTTTTCCCTCAGTGAAGAACCAAGGTTTAATCGAACCAGTAGGACTTTGAAATCAACAACGAGGTGAACGTCAACGATCTCTGGCGCTTAACCGTGATGAACGCGGACCTGCACACGCTCACACAATTACTTTGCCCCCAACGGCAGGAAGGTTGTCAATCTTCCCGGTCTGCTGAAAACAAAGCGATTAAACGTATAGTGTAGTGAAATGATTTATGAAAACGGACCAGCGAGCAAGTGATTATGGAAAGCAAGTAAATGAGGTTGTAAACAATGTAAAAAGATGGACCGGGGGTCATGGGTTCACTAGTGGTGTATCTCCGATAAATAAAATACTCATATGAAGGGTAAACAAATTACAGCTGGTCAATTGACAGAATTATGACACAAACTTAATCTAGCTATATCAGAGTGTTCACGGTAATATTCATATATGCATCATAACGAGGAACAAAAACCGTCATCCAACTGCATCTTTGTCTAAAAAGTCCACCTAGGGATCGCTATCCAGCCTGTCACCCATCGGTATTAAGTTGCAAGCAACAGACAATTGCATTAAGTAAAGTGTATGATGTAAGCAATATTTATAATCACGTAGATATAAACACTGCTGTTTTACCCTTAGTTGCAACAGCACACCCTCGTCCTTAGACGTTTCTGTCACTCGTGCCCAGGCACAAGAGGGGGCATGAACCAACTATTTAGCATTAATACTCTCTCTTGTAGACATACGCAATCACTTGGCCAAGCAACTATACACATCGGAGAGCATGCAAGAACATAAATTAAGATATAAGAACTATGCACAATCTGATCATAACTTCATAATCCATCGGATCCCAATAAACACATCATATAGCATTACAAATAGTCGATCTTGATCATGTAGGGCAGCTCAAAGATCATAAACATGAAGCACAAGGGAGAGAGACAACCATCTAGCTACTGTCATGGACCCGTAGTCCAAGGTGGAACTACTCACACTTCATCCTGGTGGAAGGCATGGCGATGTACAGCCCTCCGGGATCGATCTCCCCTCCGGCAGTGTGCCGGTAGCACCTTCAGAATCTCCCCGAACTAGGGTTCGGGGTGGCGGCGGCGTCGGGTCGTGTTTCTAGAAAATAATCGTCGCTCCTTTAGTTTTAGGTCAAAAGGGTATTAGCGTCGAGGGGGAGCCGAGGGGAGCCTCCAAGCCCAGGGGTGGGTCCTGGCCACGGCCCCACCTCTGGCTATGGCTGGGGGTCACCCCTGGCCTGTGGGTGGCCCCTCCAGGTCCCCATTGGTCCACGTTTGTATCTTGTCGAATAAAAAAACCCCAAAAAGTTTCGTCCAATTCCGAGAATATTTATAGAAGTAACTTTTCTAAAATAGAAAATAGCAAAAACAGGGAACTGGCACTGGGCATCTTGTCAATAGGTTAATCCAAACCTAAAAATGATGTAATAGGGTAATGAAAACATGTAACAATGGCATATAACTAGCATGGAAAAATAAAAAATTATAGATACGTTTGACACGTATCAGTGTAGTACTAAGTCACTCACCACCCAACTTGTGTCATACATAGGTAGATACCCATGCACCCTTCCGGGACAATTAATGTCTTCACACTCCATTGCCAGATATTTCTTACTTGACACAATTGTTTTCAAAACCCTGTTAGTGGAAATTGCCCACTAAATGATTGCGTCCTTAAGATGTTGCTTGTTCTGATATCTAGCACCTGTGGCCATTTTGTTCTGGTGATATTGCTAGGGAGAATCGTGGCCATCATTCACAGTCATTGCAGTACTGCAAGTCCTGATTCCATGAGCGAGGAATAGACAACTCCTCATCCTCATCAGAATCATCGGCATTAGCACTATCACCATCTGTATCTTCTTCTTCCATCTGGTTCTGCATTTTGCCCATCGACACCGTCCGCATCTACCTCACCACTATCTGCCTTGCCACTATCACCATGTCTTCCAACTGTCCGACTGCTCTGCCCCGATTCATAACCACCACCTCCATCATTTGACAGCGGATAATGTATCCCGAGACTACTCTGGTTAGGACCGTACCCACCCCCGCCTTCGAGGGGATTGATCTCCTTCTCGACGGGAAGCACTAAGGCGACAGGGTTAGTTCCCCTGATTTCGCAACCTTGCAACCATCACACCCACTGAGAGGTTCGTTCTATCGGCCCCAAATACAAAAACATGTTGGATCTTGACTTGGTCCACAGGGCATGCACACCGATGGTGTATATTTCCGGATTAAGCCCTAAATTTCCAGCCAACCAGTCTTTCAACTGACTAGCGGAGCAATGTTTGAGGGGCAGTCAGATCCATGTCCACAAACTCAAACTCACTCAGATCAACTCCGATATCGGTTGTTCGGACAGTACCAGAACCATAGTAAAAAACACACCTTACTACATTAGACATTTGTGCTGACCTAATAAGACTCGTCAACTACTAAGCAGAACGAAATAATATGTTCTACAGAAATGAAAATACTAACTAACCTAAATAAATGATATACGCAACAACGACACATACCTATAAATATAAATACTACCGGATCGACGAAGTAATACCATCTATAATATTTAATCGACATACATAATAATTACTACCGTACGAACTAAATAATGTACCAACTAAATAATATACTGAACCTATTTAACCTAATAGTATAGATATACGGAAACCTAATTAACCAAATACACGTATCCTTGAAGCATGTGAAGATCCTCCGACCAGCGGCCTCGAATCGCCGAACCAGCACGTCCAACTACCCCCAACACCAAGCTCCACCCCTACTCCACCATTACTCCAAAAGAGCACCACCAAATCAGCTCCACGAGCTATCCCATCGGTAGATCGGATTTCGCATTGCTCCGCTCTACCTCTAGGATGAAGATTTCACGGATAAATGGGCTAAATTGGGGCGGAATCGCGACACCAAGAGCTAGGTTTCGAGTTGTTTAGAGAGAAGAGAGAAAGAGGATACGAGGAAGAAGAGGAGCGTCGGCACGGGACTTCGTACCACCTTGTCGGCTTTGTCTATGCCGACTGGGCTATCGGCTTCGACGTGGCCGACTACAGGGCATGTAGGCCGACAGGGTGCGCGGCATACTAGGCCTGCCCCTACCCACAACCTGCTCGGCATCACCCATGCCGACTGGGTCTGCTC
>QRDG01001541.1:774576-986493 GCA_012064385.1 Puccinellia tenuiflora | reverse complement strand
TGATCTCGTCGGCCCCGACGACTGATGCATGTAAAATGCATACATGAACTTTGCATTATAATACTCATATTTCAATCATATTTGCATCATATAACGGTTATATCATTGTTTTATAATGATTTTGGGAAGATTTCACAGTTTTCCTATTTTTCTGGAATTAACCCTGCACTGGCAGAAAACCCTATTTTCTATATTTTGATGTTTCAGGGACCCAAATGACGTCCAAATGACCTGAAAATTTACGAGCATCAGTTTTTGGAAGGAACAAAGCGTAGGAGCGAAGGAAGCGAACAAACGGAGGCCCGAGGGCCAGAAGAGGGTGGCCCACGCGACCAGATTCCTTAGCCGCGTGGGACCCACCATCTGGGGCCTCGAGGCTCCGTTGCCCTCGATCTTTTATCCAGAACCTTCGTCTTGACCTAAAACCGACTATAAAAATTGTCCCCGACGCCCTTCGGAAGGGAGGCCACCGAAAACACAGAAACACCGAAACAGAGATCTAGAGCTGCAGATTGGAGGGGGAAAACTCTGGCAGAGCGCTGCCTGCGTGGTCTCTATCTCCCCCAATGACATCTCCACCATCTCCATGATGAAAAGGGAGTAGTCCACCCCTGGACTATGGGTTTGTGCAAGTAACTTATGTATCTCTCCTCTCTCTTGAGCTTCACTAATTAGCACCGTATGAGCTGCCGAACATGATTACGGTCATCTATGTAATTCCTTTGTGGTGGATCTCTTTATGAGTTAATATATGTTTGAGATTGCAATTGTTTTGTTTCAGTTATGAAAGTAGATGCATATTATGTACCCTGTTCTTGTCTACTTGTTTTGATCAAGCATGTTTATGAGAGCGTGTGTGGGGAACGTGTGCATTAGTTGGAGTAATGAGGGGGTGGCTAGTGCGGTGAAAGTGAGAGAAGTTCCGCGATCCACTTGGGTATTTTTACCTTACTTTGTTGCCTCACTAGGGATAAAGAAAAATACCATGCTACCGGAGGTGTGGGTCTGACCATTGCCACTTCTCCATGACTAGATCTAGCATGTTCTTATTTTAACTTCATGTCATAAGACTTAAAGCTATACTCTGATTTATCTTAATTACTGAGGTGCTAAGATTTAGTTCACATCTTGGTGGAGTATAAGAGAGATTAATAAACAAAAGATCTCTATGTTAGGACGTGATGCCCATGTAATTAGTAACTTGTCATGAAACCTTTTTGTTGCAATCTCATATGTCAATTCTAGTGTTCCATTATCTACCACTTTATTAAAGAGAGAGTGCATTTGTGAAACCATGAACCCCGGTCCATTTTTTATCTTAAGAAACACCTTTCCAACAACTTATAAGCATTTTCCATTTTCTGCCATTTAAAAATCCGAAAATACAAAAACACTTTATATCTTGCATTCACAATACAAACCCAAAATATCATCCATCATTGTTTCCACCATCCTTGCATATTTATTTATCATCATTGCATATTTATTTCTTGTTTTGCATTTGTTATATTTTCATATCATTCTCACACCTTGTGCTTGACAACCACTTGGTGAGGTTGAGGGCACAAAACAATTTACTTTGTTTTGCAGGTTTTCAAGAGCAGGATAAGAAGATAAATCTTTCACTACTGATTCCCTGAGAGTTCGATATTGAACCCTCGAGTCACCCCTCATGGGGAAACCGTCTTTCCTATACTACACACTCTGCGCTTGGAGTCTCAACCTAAGCTAAGTTCAAGGCCATCAAAGACGTTTTATGGCGCTGTTGCCGGGGAATCATTGCTGTACAGATTTGTCCAAAGGAGTATCTCACAACAAAGTCAACTTCATCACCAACTTTTGCAAACACCTAAGCTTGGGGAGGTTGCACCTACGTGAGCATCACCTTATCCATCTTTACCTTCAAAGCATTTTTTTTTGTTATTGTCTTGCATATCATATTTGTATTTCGGTTTGCATATTTTATTTTCAGTTTTGCATTTTGTGTTGCATTTTTTATTTCGGTTTGCATTGTTTAGTGTAATTTTATTTTCAGTTTTGCATTTAAAAATTAAAACACATAAAACTTGCATAATGGAAAAGAGAACCTTTTGGCCATTTAGTGTTAGAAACTTTCCTCGAGATATGAATATCCCTGTTGAGAAATTTGAAGTAGATCATAATATCACTAAAATGATTTATGAACACCGTTTTTATGGGAAACCAAAAGAAGATCATATACTTCATCTTAGGAAGTTTAATGAAAGATGCAAAGTGTTAAATTTGAACCATGCCAATGTTAACATGATTAAAGTTAAGCTTTTTCCCTACTCCCTAGATGGAAAAGCCTTAGATTGGATATTAAGATGGCCACCTGGAAACTTTAGCACCTTGTTCAATTTAAAAGCTTCATTCATTGAAAGATTTTGTTCCACTAAAACTGTTTGTAACCTTAGACAAATAGTTATCACCTTTAAACAAGAAGAGGATGAACCTTTGGTAAAAACATGGGAAAGGTTTAGAGGTATAGCTTTTGGAATGGAACATGGTCTTAGAGATTGGATGCTCATGCATATATTTTATAGAGGATTGTCTGAAAACTCTAGAGTCTTTTTGGATACGAATGCGAGGGTTCTTTCATAAATACTACTGCTGCTAATACTCATATTCTACTTGATGGCTTGCTTTTGGAAGTAAAAATTAAAGAAAGTTTAGAAAAAGCCCAAGTACCTGAAGATGTTTATGATGACCGTTATGAAATATTTGATCTATATAATAGGGGAAGAAAAGTTGAGGAAGTTAAAATGCTTAGTGAAGTCAAGGAACCACTACTTGACTTAGATAATTGTAGCTTGCATGAATTAATATCTATCTTACAAAAAAAAATGCAAGTGATCCTTCCATCAATTCTAACCAAGCAGGTTTTGGTTCTTATATTGCTAATCATGTTTTAAAAGAAAAGATTGCTAGGTACAACCAAGAAGCTATGATACCACCTAAGCTTGGGGATGTATGGATTCCCAAAATACTAGTAACCATTGGAAAAGAGACACACCATGCTATATTAGATCTAGGATCTAGTGTCTCTGTTTTATCTAAAGAATTATATGAAGTTCTTGAATTAAAGAATCTTGAAAAATGCTCTATTAAACTTGCACTTGCTGATGATTCCATTAAAAATGCTTTAGGAAAAGTAAGTGATGTTATGGTAGAGTTGCATATGACATTTGTACCTGTTGACTTTCTAATCATGGATATGGGGAATAAAACCCCTAGTCCAATTATTCTTGGAAGACCTTTTCTTCGTACCACAGGTGCTATCATTGATTCAAAAGAAGGGAATATGAAGTTTCAGTTTCCACACAAGAAGTGCATGGAACACTTCCCAAGGAAGAGGGACATACCAAAGTTTAAGCTCCCTCATGAGCTTCGTCCATCATAAATATCAAGTAAGAAGCCTAGCTATATGCACTACTAGGAAAAGGCTTATAGGTAAGCCACATATCCGTGGCGCACTGGAATAATGGTGCGCCATGGCTAAGTATGCGTGGCGCACCGCTCGGGCTGCGCCACGGACACTAACTTAGCCGTGGCGCAGGCCTCTAAGATGTGCGCCACGGCTAAGTTGGGCCCTGGCCGGCCGGCCTGTGCGCACTTAGGCGTGGCGCGGTAGAAACATGTGCGCCACGGGTAGGAGCGTAGCCGTGGCGCACCATAATACACTGCGCCACGGCTAAGTGTGGGACTCGGTGCACATTTTTGGCGCCAATTTTACCCCACTTAGCCGTGGCGCACTGTGCCCCTGTGCGCCACGGGTAAGCGTGGGTCCCACCTTTACCATTTCTGGCGCGAATTTTACCCCACTTAGCCGTGGCGCAGGGCATTACCGTGCGCCACGGCTAGTAAATACTGGTGGCGCAGAGACACTACGTGCGCCACGGCTAAGCCTGGGTGCACTTTTTGGCTGTGCCACCACCCCACCACCCCCTTTTCTCCTCTTTCCTCTCCCTTCCTCCTCCCCACCTCTCATTCCAGATCTACACGCCCCCTTCCTCTCCCCACCTCATTTTCTTCTCTCTCTTCACATATTTTGCCACATAAATCTACTTATTTTCTTCATGTATATGTGAGGAAACATCTCCCACACCTCGTGCTCGATCCTCCTCCTCCGGGCGCTCTCTCTTTCGACGTCTTCGTTGGAAGGTGAGTGTATGTGATGGATGCATGAGAAGGCTTTGATGTGTGTGGTTCTATGTGATGGATGAGAAGGGTTGTGATATGTTTGTGGTTGTTGTATATATATGCATGTGTGATGGATGAATTTGGTTGCATTAATTGTGTGATGGATGAAGATGTGTGTGTGGTTGCGTGTGTTTGCATATGTGTATGCCATGATCAAAATGATGAGTTGCCGATGTGCTCGCCGAAATGTAGATTCATTTCCATTTCGGCGAATTTTCCGGCACTCCTAGGGGCAAAAAATTAGCAAAGGTCATGCCGAATTTTTCCGTGAAATATTTTGTTTCTAATATAATTCTTTTGTTCTATATGTAGAGCGTAGCCGACAATGGTCATCATGATGAGCGAAAGTATTGTTGCTAGATATTTGAAATATGCGACGACCGTGATGGTTAAAAACAACGACACCGGGATAAAGTGTCCGTGTCGAACATGCAAACTCGGCACCGTGCTCGATCCTTTTTCCGGCACATTGCAGGAGCATCTGCTCAGGAAAGGTTTTATGGATGACTTCAGTTACGAGGATGATGATGAGGACGTCCGTGGGGGCGCGGCGGGAAATGATCAGGAAGATGATGAGGCGCCTCCCGATTATGATGACGAAGAATATGTTGGGCATAATGATGAAGAAGAAGTCGATGTAAACGGTGGAGAAGACGCGGGCACACCGACGCTGCTAACTTCAGTCGTGCGGGACCCTCATGTTCAAGAATTGCTTCTCAAAAAGTCGAGTAACGCTGCTAGAGAGGCTAAGTTGGCGCAGCTGGACATAGACTCGAATGCTCCGTTGTATGCGGGATGTCGGCCCGAGGATACCCGCTTGAAAGTAACGCTCATGGCTCTGCAGATGAAGGCAAAACACAAATGGACAGACGCAAGCTTCGACGATAACTTGAAATTTTGGCACGATCGTCTTCCTGAGGGGAACACGTGTCCTAGTAGTATCGAAGAGGCCAAGAAAATCGTGTGCCCTTTTGATTTACCGCACATCAAATACCACGTTTGCATCAATGATTGCTTCATTTATCCGGAAAATGACGCGGAGACAACTGCATGTCCGGTGTGCGGCGCTGCTCGATACAAGAAAGGGAAAAAGAAAGCTCCTCGGAAAGTGGTATGGTACCTTCCGATCATTCCTCGTCTGCAGCGGCTTTTCACAGATCCTAAGGAAGCAAAGTTAATGCGCTGGCACGCGGAAAGGAATAAGCCGGAAAACTGAAGAGACAGATAAGACGCTGAGACACCCTTCAGATGCTAAGCAGTGGGAAGCGTTAGACTTTGAATACCCAGTTTTTGGGAACGATCCAAGAAACGTCAGGTTGGGTGTGAGCACCAATGGGCTCAATCCGTTTGGCAACCAGAGCAGCACACATAGCACGTGGCCCGTGTTTGTATGGATATACAACCTACCCCCATGGTTGTGCATGAAGAGGAAGTACATTCACATGAGCATGCTAATCCAAGGGCCGAAACAACCAGGAAACGACATCAATCTGTATCTGCAGCTCTTGAGAGATGAGCTACACAAGATATGGAATGTAGGGGTCAGCACATGGGACGCCGTCGCGGAAGATTACTTCCCTATGAGAGCCGCGTTGATCACGACGGTGCAAGACTATCTCGGTTACGGATATATTGCAGGCCAGGTGGCACACGGACACTGTGCATGCGTTAGGTGCATGGACGATACAACATATATGCAGCTAGAGAAAGATCCCGGGTCTTCAAAAACAGTGTTCACGGGACATCGAAGGTGGCTTCGCAGGGACGACCCGTGGAGAAACCGCAAAGAGCTGTTCGATGGTACCGTTGAGATCCGAAGAGCCCCACGTAAGAGGAGCGGCGAAGAAATCGACATGCTGTTGAGAAGCTGGGATGAGTGCCCTCCGCCGGGGAAGAAGCAAAAGGCTCCGCCACCACTGCTGAAGGTATGGAAAACAAGGTCTGTTTTCTGGGACTTGCCATATTGGAAGATCCTCGAAACACCTCATAGCCTTGATGTCATGCATATCACAAAGAACGTGTGCGAGAGTCTGCTTGGCACCCTTCTCAACATGCCGGAGAGGACCAAAGATGGGCCGAAAGCAAGAAACGACCTAAGATCATTGGGCATCAGGAAAGATCTCCACGGAGGACGCCCTAACGATGATAATGATCTGTCCGAGGAGGAGGAGATGGAAGGTCGTCGAAAGGGCAAAAAGGCGAAACAGAATGACTATTACTGCCCTCCTTCGTGCTTCACTCTAAGCCAGAAGGAGATCGAACAGTTTATCAAGTGCCTTCTCGGAGTGAAATTTCCTTCCGGTTACGCGGGGAAGATAAGCAGATATCTGGATGCAGCGAAACAAAAGTTCAGCGGGATGAAGTCTCATGACTGTCACGTGCTGATGACGCAGATACTTCCAGTTGCACTCCGAGGGATAATGGACCCACACGTCCGCCAAACGCTATTTGGCCTATGCTTTCGACGTCATCTCTCGAAAGTCAATCAGCATGAAGAAAGCCGTAAGGCTACAGGAAGAGATCATTGTGATACTAAATGAGCTTGAAATTTACTTCCCTCCCGCATTCTTCGACATTATGGTGCATTTGCTGATCCATGTCATGGATGATATCATCCAGCTCGGGCCGATGTTCCTGCACGGCATGATGCCGTTCGAAAGGATGAATGGTGTCATCAAAGGATACATTCGTAACAGGGCAAGTCCAGATGGAAGCATCGTCCAGGGCTATCTCACCGAAGAGTGCATCTCTTTCTGCACGAATTTTCTAGATGTCGAGAACCATGTTGGTCTGCCCGAAAATAAGCACATTGGCAGGCTTGATGGAGCAGGTCACAAAATAGGCAGGAGGGAACTACAAGTGGACGACTCTGGCCGACGCGCCGACTTTGACAGTGCAAACTTTGTAGCGCTAAGACACATACAAGTGGTCGATCCTTGGTTGGAAAAGCACAAAAACTTTATTGAGAAGAAGTACAGTGAACGTGGTCAGCATCGAACGGACGTCGAAATAATCAAAGAGCACAACGCCACCTTCACACGTTGGTTCAAACGCCACCTTCTAGATAATCCTCCGTCAATGACTTCCGCAGAAGGAAAACTCATATTCCTCTTGTCACAGGGCCCTGCGCCCAACCTGATGACATATCAGGCATACGATATCAACGGTTACACGTTCTACACGGAGGAAAAAGACAGGAATAGCGAATATCAGAACTCAGGGGTAACGATGGAATCCTTCACTGGTGACGTCAAAGAAAGGTACAATGGAAGGATCGAGGAGATCTGGGAGCTGGACTACTCTGGAGACAAGGTGCCGATGTTCCATGTCAGATGGGCTAAGAGCGTCAGTCCAAAAAAAGAAGACGGATATTTCACCACCATGTCTATACCTGAAGCCTCCAAGTCTGCTGCTACCGCGAGCGTCATCGCGAAAACTAAACCGTGGGTACTGGCTAGCCAAGTTGACCAATGCTTCTTCATCACCGACCCGACAATGCCTAGCCGTGTTGTCGTGAGAAGAGGAAGAAGGAGCATCATCGGAATGGATGGAGTCGCCAACGAGCAAGATTTTGACCAGTACGGAGACCCAAAGATGGAAGATGACGACGACGACGACGAAGAACATACACCACAAGAAGAAGTAGGACAACACTACCCAAGTCAGGTGGTCTTCCGTTCGCAAGAAGAAGTCGAGATGTTCCGGGTCTAAATTATTCAACCGCCACCAAGAAGGGAAAGAAGATTGTGAAACGGTAGCTAGATGGTGTGGGAAATACAACGCTTGATTTTGTAACCCTAGGAATTAATATTATAAATTAAGTATCCTAGAATTTGTAATCCAAATATTAAGTATTTTTAATATATTAAATAGGAATATGATATGTGTAATCCTACCTTAATATTAATTTTTTAAAATCATAAATTGGAATACTATATCACATTAAATATTATATGAATGTCTTAAATGAAATGCACAAAAGGAAAAAATAAAAGAAAATGAAAAATTAAATGCAAAAAGAAAATATAAAAAAACTCCTTAGCCGTGGCGCAGGGAACTTACCCTGCGCCATGGGTAACTTACCCGTGGCGCAGGTTAGTGACCCTGCGCCACGGCTATTCTACGTACCCGTGCCGCATGGGAGTGGAAGTGCGCCACGGGTAAGTTAACCTAGATCTAAAATTCGCGCGCGCCCGACCGTTCCCCAACTCCCTCCACCGCATCATCCTCTCCTCTCCCACCGCTCGAGCGCCGTCTCTCACCGTCGCCATCGCCCCCTCACCTCCACGGAGCACCGCCGCCGCCCCGTCGCCGTCGCCCCCTCGCCTCCGCGGAGCACCGCCGCCGCCCCGTCGCCGTCGCCCCCTCCACCTCCCACGAGCACGAGCGCGCCGGCCCGGAGCCCCTGCCCCGCGCCTCCTCCAGGCCGTGCGCCACCCCAAGCACCGCCTCCACGAAGCACCGCCCCCGCCCCGTCGCCGTCTCCCCCTCCTGGCCGTGGCCGCTGCTCTGCCAGTGGCCGCTGCTCCTCGCCGGATCAAGGTGACCTGGTCCCTCCTCCTCCTCCTCCTAATTATAGTCGATTTAGCTAGGGTTTCCCACTAGTTGATGCAACAATCGGTAGATTTAGACCACAGATGATCTGATGATCTGCCACATTTTTTTTAATTTTTTTCATTACCATTTCATATTGTTTCAACTTAGCAGTAGGGGCACATCTAAAGTAGATAGATGACAAATCACACCTTAATAAGAAATGGCAGAAAATCATGTAGCCCATGTGTTGCAATTGCTAGATCCTGGTCATACTTGTCATATATGGATGCTCTTGTGAATGTTGCTTTTAATATGTTAGTATTAGAAAATTTCGAATTTAGGGTTAGTGTTAGTGTAGCAAAATGAAATGCAAAATTAAAAATGAAATGCAAAATGAAATTAGGGTTAGTGTTATTGCTTCTGCTTGCTGTTAGGGTTAGGGTTAGGGTTAGGGTAATGATTGGAGTTTAGGAAAAACTGAAATGGAAAATGAAATTTGAATTTTTTGGCAAAATTCTGGCTGAAATGCTCTACAATTTTTGAAAAACTCAAATCAACTCTTACTTAGCTGAAATTTTTACAGTAGGTCAACAATAGTTATACATTGCTCTTGTAAAAATTTCAGAATTTTCAGAGCTTGTTTGGTTCACCAAATTTTTTGAAAACTGCTGCTGCCAGGTTGCTCCTCTAATTGTGTTTTTGATGTTGCTTGCAGGTTGTGGTGGTGGTGTTGCTTGCTGCTGGTAGGGGTGCTACATTTGCTTGCTGCTGGTTAAGTTGAAGCAAGGTAGGATGCATGTGATGGAATCCGGAGTTGTGTGCCGGTTTTTTTTTCAATGTTATACTGCCGGAGTTGTGTGCCGGTTTATATGTGTGATGAATGTTTCTATATTGCCGGAGTTGTGTGCCGGTTCGTCTGTGATGAATATATGTTTATATGTGTGATGAATGTTTGTATCTTGCCGGAGTTGTGTGCCGGTTTTTATTGTTGTAAATTTGCAGGGATTTTATATGAGTGTCGATGTTTTGCCGAAATGTCGATTCATTTCCGTTTCGGCAAATTTCCGACACTCCTATGGCCAAAAATTAGCAAAGGCCATGCCGAATTTTTCCGTGAAAAATTCGGCATGACCTTTGCTAATTTTTGGCACTAGGAGTGCCGCCGGAAATTTGCCGGAACGGAAATGATTCGACATCGGCATATATTTTTTGTTTCTTTTAACTAACATGTTCCATTTTGTTGTCAAACGCAGAACGCATGGCTAACAACGATGAGGCCGGAGCTTCTCGGAAGTTAAGCGTGGAAGAACTAGCGAGAGAGAACAACGCGGACTTCTGGAGCTTCTACAATGAGCCGACAGGGGATGTTGCCCAGGACGCTCATGTTGCCGAGGATGACCATGACGAGACCACCACTAGTGGCGCCGGGGATGGCAACGAGACCACGGATGGCGGAGAACGCACAGATGGTAGCCAAGCCAAAAAGGCTAGGAAAGAGAGGAGCAAGAACAAGGTCCGGGCCTTGAGACAAGCGATCACCGAAGTGTCCCCGATGGGGCGCCTCTAGAGCCTACAGGGGTCGCCGGAGGGTATGGCCTCCAAGTGGCATGCATCCTTCGAGATGTCGTCCCGGTCTATGAGGATAACATAAGGGATGCTAGTAAAGAGGGTTTGTGCCTCCGCCTCATCAAGAGGCTGGACGAACGGTATGAGTTCCCGCCGGCCTACAGGGCCGATGAAGACGGTAACCATGATATGAAAAAACTCAATGCCGTCAACAACTTTGCCCTCACGAAGATGAGCAAGGCCTTGGCCAGTTGGAGAACTAGGGTCAAAAAATTGATCGAAGACGATAAAAGTCCCGAGGAGATCTGGAACAAGGAGCGGGTCAACGAAGAAGACCTTAGGATTTTCCGGGGCAGGCTCGGACTACCTGTATCCAAGAAAATGAGTGAATGGGGGAGGTGGATGAACTCGAAGAATGTAGGTCACCACCATCTCGGAAGTGATGGTTATTTCGCGGCAGAGCCCAAATGGGAGAAGCAGGACGCTGAGTGGGCAGAAAAGGGCATAGAGAACCCCTTCGCCAAAATTAAACACAAGCAGACTAGAAACTTTGTCAGGGCTCGGTTCACGGAGGACCCGGTTACCAAGGAACTTATGACGGATCCCGCAGTCGTGAAGTTCCAAAAGGCTCTGGAGGAACTGGAAAAGTCTAGAGCCACGGAAGAAAGCTCCTCCCAGAGTTCGACGAAGCCCGTGTGGCACACTCCATTCAACGCGGCGTTGAACAAGGTCAAGGGGCGGGATCTGGACAAGCCACCGTCAGGTGGCCGTGTTGTCGGCCATGGCAAGGTCCTATGGTGTGACTATTATGCCGAGGACAAGGACACACGAAAGGAGAGGAAGAAGCGCAAGCAGGAGGATATAGTCAACGAACTAGTGGCCAAGGCGCTAGCCGGTTTCCTTCCTTCCGTCGTGACCTCGGTAACGGATTGGATCGACGGAGGTCGACAAGGGCCGTGTCCAGTGCCCAACTTTGGAGGCAACACGGCGGACAACACCTTGTCGGCGGCTTCGTCCGCCAACACCGCGCCGCCACCTCCACCTATCCAGGATACTCCACCGGTCCTCACCACGCCGTCGCCTGCTCCGGAGAATTCGCCGGCCGGCACCGCGCCAAGCGGTGCCCACTCCGACTCCTTGTCTCAAGCTGTCGGCGGTGTCTCGACAATGGCCGAGCTCGACACCCTCATGGTATATAAGCGTCGTAGGCTCAGCGCATATTACTTCATCCATTTTTCCTTTGCCTTGCATATCTAACGCCGGACATGCATGCTCTTCGCAGGGCGACACTAGATGCACTCTCCTACACCATGTGAATGGAGAGTTGAAGGATGTTGCTAGGGCTACCATCGTTGCGCCCAAAAATCGCATGCACCACAACAGGCCGATACCAGATGGCTTCTTCAAGGTCTCACTGATTAGGGTGTTTGCGGGCTGCGATGAGGTGGATCCTCCTGTTCAACCCGTGGGAGCCGAGGACCACCTGCTCCTCCGTGAATGCATCCCCTGGGCCATGATGTGGCCGAAAACCCAGATCCGTATTAGCCTGGACACTCCACACACAACACCGGAAGTCGGGTTGGGGCAAAACCCTGTCAAGGCCAGCGCACCAGCACCACCACAACTGAAAGAGCCTACGGCACGGGAAGTGAAGGGTCGCAGCATAGAAAACAAAAATTTTCCTACGCAAAGATAGCGGAATAAACCCAACATCTAGATCCGATCTACGAGAGGTTGGTAGCAAGAAGGAGATCGAATCTCACCCTCGAAGAAAACCGTGAGTGTTTTGTCGAGGCAGGGGTTGGCTAGTCGATCCCCGCAACTAGACTCGTCTAGTCGCGAGGAGATGTATTATCCAAGCGCCGCACGAGCAACGCCTCCGAGAGATCCACACGTTCAGCTCGATGAAGACTCCACGTTCTTGATCCCGCAAGAGTTGGTGGAGAGGCTCGAGATCAACAGCACGACGACGGTGGCGTGGTGTGTATGGTGGAGATTGGACAGGGCTTCGCCAAGCGGTGTCGGGAGAGAGGAGGAGGAGGGTGCGGCTAGGGAGAGGGGGAGGCCGGCGGCTAGCACCTTGGGGAGGGAGCAAAGGGTGCCGCACCCCTCCCCTTGCCCCTCCTTATATAGGAGGCCAAGGGGGGTGCGCCCCTCCCCTCCTAGGGCCGGCGCAAGGGGGGGGGGGTGGCTTGGCCCCCAAGCCACCACTAGGGTTTCGGCCGGCCCCCCCTTGCTTCTAGAAGCATGGCCCGGGTGGGCCAATGGGGTGGTGGTGCGGCTGGCCCATTAGGCCAGCCCACTGCCCCCCTTTTTCCATGTGGGCCCCATACTCCTATGGGCCCCACTTCTAGACCCCTCTAGAACCTTCTAGAACATTCCGGTACTTTACCGATAAATTCCCGAACCTTTCTTATCCTCCGGAAACAACTTTCCTTATATGAATCTTATTCTCCGGACCACTCCGGAACTCCTCGTGACGTCCGGGATCCTATCCGGGACTCCGAATCAATATTCGTTCTCACCATCATTTATCTCGAACCCTAACTACATCGAACGTTAAGTGTGTGACTCTGCGGGTTCGCGAATATGTCATATTAATAGCGGGACCGGGATGTCCATATTAATTCCTACATATTCGACGAAGTACTTTACTAGTCGAACCACAATGTCTGGAATTCAATTAATCCATATACGATTCCTTTTGTTTCACGATATATTACTTGTCCGAGATTCAATCCACCGATATCTCCATATCTGATTAATCTCGTTACCGACAAGTTCTCTTTACTCGTTCCCATAGAATAGGATCCCTTATGACTAGCCACTTAGTCATATGCTTGCAAGCGTTTGGATGCTATACTACCGAGAGGGCCCAGAGATATCTATCCAACTATTGGACGAACAAATCCCAGTCTTGAAACATGTCACCCAACAACCTATCATCGGAGAACCTGAAAGCCACCTTTATAATCACCCAGTTACGAAGTGACGTTTGATGTCCACAAAGCTCTCCTCCGATAAACGGGAGTGACATAATCTCATGGTCTAAGGAAACTATATTTGACATCTATTTAATTTGAGTCTTGTCCATTATATCATCACCTATGATACAAACTTCGTTTATTAAGCGATTCATAAATCCATGGTTAGGAAACATCTAACCATCACTTAATCAAACGAACTAGTCACAAGAGGAAAGACTAGGGACACATTACCGTTTATATTCCACACATGTATTTGTTTCCGGTTAATACAATTCTAGCATGGAATTAAACATATCATGAACGGAGAAATATGATAAACAATAATCATTTATTATTGCCTCTTGGGCATATCTCCAACAGTCTCCCACTTGCACTAGAGTCAATAATCTAGTTTACATTTGTAGAAATCTAACACCCATGGCCTCTCGGTGTTGATCATGTTTTGCTCGTGGAAGAGGTTTAGTCAACGGGTCTGCCACATTCAGATCCGTATGCACCTTGCAAATCTCTATGTCACCATCCTTGACATTCTCACGCAAATTGTGATAGCGGCGCTTGATATGCTTGGTATTCTTGTGTGAAGTCGGGTCCTTGGCAAGAGCTATTGCACCTGTATTATCACAGTACAGGGCCAGAGGTCTTGACGCACTTGGAACCACGCTCAGCTCTGAGAGGAACTCCTTCATCCAGACTGCTTCACTTGCTGCCGATGAGGCCGCAACATACTCCGCTTCTGTTGAAGATTTCGCCACCACGCTCTTCTTGGAACTCCTCCAACTCACAGCGCCACCATTCAGAATAAACACGTATCCGGACTGAGACTTAGAATCATCCGGATCTGTGTCCCAACTAGCATCGACGTAACTCCTTACGACAAGCTCTTGGTCACCTCCATATACGAGAAACATTTCCTTAGTTCTATTCAGATACTTAAGGATATTCTTGACAGCTGACCAGTGTTCCACTCCTGGATCACTTTGGTACCTGCTAGTCAAACTTACAGCATGGCACACATCTGGTCTAGTACATAGCATGGCATACATGATAGAGCCTATCGCAGAGGCATAAGGAACCTTGTCCATTATCTCTCTATCTTCTGCCGTAACAGGACTCTGAGTCTTACTCAGAACCTTTCCTTGCAACATTGGTAAGAACCCCTTCTTTGAATTTTCCATTCTGAACTTCTTCAGAACCTTGTCAAGGTATGTACTCTGTGAAAGCCCAATTAGGCGCTTCGACCTATCTCTATAGATCTTTATGCCTAAAATGTACGCCGCTTCACCAAGGTCTTTCATTGAAAAACTCTTATTCAAATAAGACTTTACACTTTCAAGTAGTGTAACATCATTTCCAATCAATAATATGTCATCCACATATAGTATTAGAAATGCAACTGAACTCCCACTCACTTTCTTGTAAATACAGGCTTCTCCATAAGTTTGGACAAATCCAAACCCTTTGATCACTTCATCAAACCGGAGATTCCAACTCCGCGATGCTTGCTTCAGTCCATAGATGGATCTCTGAAGTTTGCATACCTTGTTAGCATCCTTTGGATCAACAAAACCTTCGGGCTGTACCATGTACAACTCTTCCTTAATATGACCATTAAGGAACGCGGTCTTCACATCCATTTGCCAAATTTCATAGTCATAATATGCGGCAATTGCTAACATAATCCGAACAGATTTCAGCATCGCTACGGGTGAGAATGTCTCATCGTAGTCAACTCCTTGAATTTGTCGGAAACCCTTTGCGACAAGTCGAGCTTTATACACGGTGACGTTTCCGTCAGCGTCTGTCTTTCTCTTGAATATCCATTTGTTCTCAACGGCCTTACGGTCGTTAGGTAAGTCTACCAAAGTCCATACTTGGTTTTCATACATGGATTCCATTTCGGATTTCATGGCTCCTAGCCATTTATCGGAGTCTGGGCTCATCATTGCTTCCTCATAATTCGCAGGTTCATCATTGTCTAACAACATGACATTCATGACGGGGTCGTACCGATCAGGAGCGGTACGTTCCCTCGTTGATCTGCGAGGTTCAATAGCAGCCTTGACTGGAACAGCATGATCACCATCATCTGCTCCTTCTTCAGGTGGCGATGGCTGTTCTGGAACATCTTCCAGTTCAGCACTACTCGGCATCTCAAGAACAGGTTCAACAACCTCGTCAAGCTCTATTTTCCTCCCACTCACTTCTTTCGAGAGAAACTCCTTCTCTAGAAAGGAACCATTCTTGGCAACAAAAATCTTGCCTTCAGTTCTGTGGTAGAAGGTATACCCAACAGTTTCCTTAGGGTATCGAATGAAGACGCACTTTTCCGATTTGGGTTCGAGCTTATCAGGTTGAAGCTTTTTCACATAAGCATCGCAACCCCAAACTTTGAGAAACGATAACTTTGGCTTCTTGCCAAACCATAACTCATATGGAGTCGTCTCAACGGATTTCGATGGAGCCCTATTTAATGTGAATGCGGCTGTCTCTAATGCATAGCTCCAAAATGATAGTGGCAGATCTGTGTGAGACATCATAGATCGCACCATATCCAATAAGGTTCGATTACGACGCTCAGACACACCATTACGCTGTGGTGTTCCGGGTGGCGTGAGTTGTGAAACAATTCCACACGTCTTTAAATGCATGCCAAATTCATAACTCAAATATTCGCCTCCATGATCAGATCGAAGAAACTTTATTTTCTTGTTACGATGGTTCTCAACTTCATTCTGAAATTCTTTGAACTTTTCGAACGTTTCAGACTTGTGTTTCATTAAGTAAATATACCCATATCTACTCAAATCATCGGTGAAGGTTAAGAAGTAACGATATCCACCGCGCGCTGCAACACTCATCGGACCACACACATCGGTATGTATGATTTCCAACAAGTCCGTTGCTCTCTCCATCGTGCCGGAGAAGGGTGTTCGAGTCATCTTACCCATAAGGCATGGTTCGCAAGTTTCAAATGATTCAAAATCAAGTGAATCCAAAAGTCCATCAGAATGGAGTTTCTTCATGCGCTTTACACCAATATGACCCAAACGGCAGTGCCACAAAAATGTGGTATTATCATTATTCACTTTGCATCTTTTGGCATCAATGTTATGAACATGTGTATCACTACTATCGAGATCCAATAGAAATAAAGCATTCCTCTCAGGTGCATGACCATAAAAAGTATTATCCATATAAATCGAAATACCAAAGTTTTCAGACTTAAATGAATAACCGTCTCGCAATAAACAAGATCCAGATATAATGTTCATGCTCAACGCAGGCACATAATAACAATTATTAAGGTTTAAAACTAATCCCGATGGTAAATGCAGAGGGAGTGTGCCGACAGCGATGACTTCAACTCTTGATCCATTTCCAACTCGCATCGTCACCTCGTCCCTTGCCAAGCGCCGTCTATTCCGCAGCTCCTGTTTCGAGTTACATATATTAGCAACCGAACCAGTATCAAATACCCAGGTGCTACTACGATCACTTGTTAAATACACATCAATAACATGTATATCAAATATACCTTGTTTGACGGTTCCAGCCTTCTTGTCCGCCAGATACTTGGGGCAGTTCCGCTTCCAGTGTCCGGTTCCCTTGCAGTAGAAGCACTCAGTATCAGACTTAGGGCCCTTCCTTGACTTCCTCGCAGACCCGGCAACTCGCTTGCCGTCCCTCTTGAAGTTGTCTCTTTTGCCCTTTTTCTTGAAACTGGTGGTCTTATTGACCATCAACACTTGATGCTCCTTCTTGATTTCCACTTCCGCGGTCTTTAACATCGCGAAAAGCTCAGGGAGAGTTTTCTCCATCCCTTGCATGTTATAGTTCATCACAAAGCTCTTGTAGCTTGGTGGAAGTGACTGGAGAACACGGTCAATCCCCAACTCATTGGGAATCACAACACCCAGCTGCGCCAGACGATCACCGTACCCAGACATCTTGAGCACGTGTTCACTGACGGAACTGTTCTCTTCCATCATACAGCTAAAGAACTTAGAAGAGGCTTCATACCTCTCCACCTTGGCTTGAGTCTGAAACATAGCTTTCAGATCAACGATCATCTGATGAACGCCATGGTGCTCAAAACGCTTTTGAAGCTTAGGTCCTAAGCCGTACAACAGACCGCACTTAACTATCTCGTGGTCCTCTGAACGGGCTGCCCAGACATTCCTAATGTCTGCAGCCGCTCCCTCTGCTGGAGCCTCACCTAGCGGTGCATCTAGGACATACAGTTTCTTGGCAGCTTTGAGGATAATTTTCAGATTCATAAACCAATCCGAGAAATTGCTTCCATCGTCTTTCAGCTTGTCTTTCTCTAGGAACGCGTTAAAGTTCATGGTGATGTTGGGAAGGGCCATTGATCTACAACATTATTTGCAAGGTGTTTAGACTATGTTCATGATATTGAGTTCGAAAGATAATCTAATTATAAAACGAACTCCCACTAAACTCAACATCTCTCTGGTTGTTTAGTGACACACGATCCAAAATCCACTACACCACAACCGATCATCACGTGATGTGGCATAGTTTCAAAAGGTGAACATCTCCATGTTTGATCATATCATCCATATGACTCGTGTTTAGCCTTTCGGCTCTTGTGTTCCGAGGCCATGTCTGTACATGCTAGGCTCGTCAAGGAAACTGTAGTATTTCTGCGTGTGCAAACTGGCTTGCACCCGTTGTATGTGAACGTAGAATCTATTACACCCGATCATCACGTGGTGCTTCAAAACGACGAACTTTCGCAACGGCGCATACTAGGGGAGAACACTTCTTGATATTGACGTGAGAGATCACCTTATCATGCTACCGTCGAGATCGTATCTAAGCAAAAACCATAAGGTGCATAAAAGGATTAACATCACATGCAATTCAATATTGTGACATGGTATAGCCTTTTCTTGTGCCTTTGATCTCCATCTCCAAAGCACCGGCATGATCTCCATCATCACCAGCTCAAACGCCATCACCATGGTTGTCTCCACCAACTATTGCAACTACTACTATTGGCTACTCTTAGCAAATAAAGCAAAGCAATTACATGGTGTTTAAAGTGACACGCAGGTCATACAATAAATCAAAGACAACCATAAGGCTCCTGCCGGTTGCCGTACTCATCGACATGCAAGTCGTGATAATTACAAAACATGATCATTGCATACATCACATAATCATATCTTGAGGCCATACCATATCACAAACCCCTGCAAAAACAAGTTAGACGCCTCTACTTTGTTTATGCAAATTTTACGTGGCTTCTAATGGGTCATTAGATAGAACCGTTCTAATCTACGCAAAGCCACAACGGTGATAAAATAGTTGCTGATTTACTCATCCTTTTGAAAGGCCTTCCATTGAAAATTGCACCTTCACTAAAGCAAGAGAAACAGACACCCGCCAGCCACTTATGCAAAACAAGTTGCATGTCAGTCCTGGAACCGGTCTCTCGTGCGAGGACGAGTAAAGTTGGTCCGGGCCGCTTCAATCTTACAGTACCGCAAAGATGCAAAGTGCACGCGAGAAGGTAGCAACTCAAATTATCAACGCCCACAACACTTGTGTCTAAACGCACCAACATCTACGAATAGATCTAGGCTCTGATACCACTGAAGGGTCGCAGCATAGAAAACAAAAAATTTCCTACGCAAAGATAGCGGAATAAACCCAACATCTAGATCCGATCTACGAGAGGTTGGTAGCAAGAAGGAGATCGAATCTCACCCTCGAAGAAAACCGTGAGTGTTTTGTCGAGGCAGGGGTTGGCTAGTCGATCCCCGCAACTAGACTCGTCTAGTCGCGAGGAGATGTATTATCCAAGCGCCGCACGAGCAACGCCTCCGAGAGATCCACACGTTCAGCTCGATGAAGACTCCATGTTCTTGATCCCGCAAGAGTTGGTGGAGAGGCTCGAGATCAACAGCACGACGACGGTGGCGTGGTGTGTATGGTGGAGATTGGACAGGGCTTCGCCAAGCGGTGTCGGGAGAGAGGAGGAGGAGGGTGCGGCTAGGGAGAGGGGGAGGCCGGCGGCTAGCACCTTGGGGAGGGAGCAAAGGGTGCCGCACCCATCCCCTAGCCCCTCCTTATATAGGAGGCCAAGGGGGGTGCGCCCCTCCCCTCCTAGGGCCGGCGCAAGGGGGGGGTGGCTTGGCCCCCAAGCCACCACTAGGGTTTCGGCCGGCCCCCCCTTGCTTCTAGAAGCATGGCCCGGGTGGGCCAATGGGGTGGTGGTGCGGCTGGCCCATTAGGCCAGCCCACTGCCCCCCTTTTTCCATGTGGGCCCCATACTCCTATGGGCCCCACTTCTAGACCCCTCTAGAACCTTCTAGAACATTCCGGTACTTTACCGATAAATTCCCGAACCTTTCTTATCCTCCGGAAACAACTTTCCTTATATGAATCTTATTCTCCGGACCACTCCGGAACTCCTCGTGACGTCCGGGATCCTATCCGGGACTCCGAATCAATATTCGTTCTCACCATCATTTATCTCGAACCCTAACTACATCGAACGTTAAGTGTGTGACTCTGCGGGTTCGCGAATATGTCATATTAATAGCGGGACCGGGATGTCCATATTAATTCCTACATATTCGACGAAGTACTTTACTAGTCGAACCACAATGTCTGGAATTCAATTAATCCATATACGATTCCTTTTGTTTCACGATATATTACTTGTCCGAGATTCAATCCACCGATATCTCCATATCTGATTAATCTCGTTACCGACAAGTTCTCTTTACTCGTTCCCATAGAATAGGATCCCTTATGACTAGCCACTTAGTCATATGCTTGCAAGCGTTTGGATGCTATACTACCGAGAGGGCCCAGAGATATCTATCCAACTATTGGACGAACAAATCCCAGTCTTGAAACATGTCACCCAACAACCTATCATCGGAGAACCTGAAAGCCACCTTTATAATCACCCAGTTACGAAGTGACGTTTGATGTCCACAAAGCTCTCCTCCGATAAACGGGAGTGACATAATCTCATGGTCTAAGGAAACTATATTTGACATCTATTTAATTTGAGTCTTGTCCATTATATCATCACCTATGATACAAACTTCGTTTATTAAGCGATTCATAAATCCATGGTTAGGAAACATCTAATCATCACTTAATCAAACGAACTAGTCACAAGAGGAAAGACTAGGGACACATTACCGTTTATATTCCACACATGTATTTGTTTCCGGTTAATACAATTCTAGCATGGAATTAAACATATCATGAACGGAGAAATATGATAAACAATAATCATTTATTATTGCCTCTTGGGCATATCTCCAACAGGAAGATGACATCTTCGATGACTGCTACATCGATGATGACTGCTGCGAAGACGGAGGATTCATGTCTTCTCTTGATGAACCGTCAAGTGCTCCGCACACTCACGAGCCCAGTCAACCAGATAAAGCCGCGTGCACGAAGCGTCTGTTCGATTCTCAAGAGACGCCTCCAGCCGACGACTTCACGCAGAAAGAAGCATCACAAGCTATCCTGAGCCCCAACACACTACTTGGAACCTGTCGTGAAGCGCTAGCGGCCAGAGGAGGCATCCCTTCAAAGCCTAAGAAGGCGCGGAAAAGAACTAGGAAGAGCGACTATGCATCCGGCAGCCAGCCCGCTATGCCTCCAAAGCCGCAGCAGGGTGCCGGCCATGGCTCGAGCAGCCAGCCTCCCATGCCTCCGAAACCGATCCGGTTTAAGGACGGGCCAGGACCCAGCAAAGATGTTATGCAGCAAATACATATTGCGGGCCTACCGATGGTACCGCGTGATGTGCTCAGCCTCATGAGTGGGGATATGCAGATGCTGCATGAGCGTGTTCTGACACGAGAGCTGGATCTTCTTAAAATGAAAGATCCAACACACCCACACCCGCTTTTCACTGCCAAGGTGCCAGAGGGAGTTGATGGCTTTTGCATACAAGAGCCGGCTGATTTGCTGTTCCTACGGTTTGATGACATCTTCAAGATGTTTAACTTGAGGCGGCTCCATCCTCACTTAGTCCGCTTATTCTGTCTCAGTATGGCCCACCAAGTCCAAAAAGAGAAGATCGGGGGCGTCGCAATAGTGGACCCCTACTACATGATCGAGACCAACTTCAGAAGCCATCAAGGTTGGCAATTTATGTCAAAACACCTCGAAGAAATCATGGTGGAGAATAAGTGGAAGGATTACATTCTCTTGCCCTACTATCCCGAGTAAGTAGTCATTCTGTCGGGGATATGGGACACGGGTACCCGCAAGGAGGATCAACGAGGCCCACCAGGAGGAAGCCCAGCAGGCCGACTCTAGTTAGAATAGGAAAAGGACTCACCTTGCCCAATTGTAATAGATTAGAAGTGTCCTACAAGGACCCGACTTGTATTAGATTAGCAGTGTCCTAAAAGGACTCGACATGTAAGCCGGCCTCCTCCACCTTTATAAGGAGGGGCAAGGCGCCCCAAGAGGGCAGAACTTAGACAAGCGAGACAGACTCAACACGACCCAACAGACCCAACACAACCGGGACAGAGCCCGATAGATCTAGACAAGAGGAGCCGCCTCATCGGCGACTTCCACCGTGAGAGGAATACAACCTAGCCACAAACAGCACGTAGGGATATTACCGGATGATGTTTCCCGGGTCCCGAAGCTGTATAAATCTTGTCTCCCGTGTCGTTCGTCCACTAACCCACATCGACGATGCCCGCGCGTACATAGTCCCGTATCTTCACCGTCGGTTCACACCACGACACATTCTCTACTCTGTCTAAATTAGTTTTGTATCATTGTTTTTCTAACACTCTGTCTAAATTGTTGTTTTGCCCAGAGACAAGTATTGCGTCCTGCTCGTTCTTTGCCCGGCTTATTCCCTAGTCACATATTTGGACTCGGGTAGGGAGCACAAACCGAAAGACTACACCAACCTCAAGAAGGCTTTGGATAGTGCTCTAGTTGGCTTCACTATGAGGGGAGGCATCCTCAAAAGGAAGAGAAAGGGAAGAGGAGGTATTGCCATATTCCACCATATTGTCAACTTTGCTTGCGTCACGCAACCAAACAACAGCGAGAGGGATGCCTACTACGCCATCCACCAGATCCGTGCCTTCGTACGGGATGCAGAGCAACTCAAGTTGCCAGAACAACTACAACGCTGGGCCGAGAACTTGGCGACGATCCAAGATCTTGATCTCCGACAAGAATTCTATCGCATCCAGGAGACGTTCGCGCGGATCATACTACACGATGTCTGCACCGTTGGAGGCAAGTTCTACTACGACAACGCTCCACTCGATAATGCGGAGGTGGAACGACGTTTAAAGGCACAAGGCGACATCCGGCCCTTCACGAAAGACGGCGTCCGCCCCTTCCCGGCCCCGAAGACCATCGACGCCTAGCTATCTTATGCTTGTCTTAGGTTATGTTCCAACAATGGATGGAAACACATGTTGTAATTAAACCTTCTTTAGTTTGTAATGTGATGTTCGAACTTGCTACTCGATACCGCTCGATGTATATATATGATGATCCGTGATATATTTTCAGTTATAGTGCATGTGTGATCTATGTATTTTGTATATTGTTCTGCAATCTGTATTAACATCTGTATTAACAACTGTATAAATACCTGTATAAATATCTGTATAAATACTGTATTTTCTGTATATAAAAAAATACAGAAAAACTTAGCCGTGGCGCACGACAGAAGGTAGCCGTGGCGCACCCTAGCCGTGGCGCACGAGTAAGAGGTGCGCCACGGGTACTTCCCCTTAGCCGTGGCGCAAGATAGACATGTGCGCCATAGGCAATACTCGTGGTGCACATCTGTGCCTGCGCCACGGGTAAGTGTGGTTACCCGTGGCGTGGCAATCCGTGGCGCAGGCCCCTGCGCCACGGGTAAGCCATTTTGGTGCGCCACGGGTAAGCTTTTCCCTAGTAGTGATGGCTATAAAGAAAGCGCTTTACGGGAGGCAACCCGGTTGTTTTTATTTTTGATTTTCTTTGTGTCCTCTTGCTGTAACAAGAGACTTAGTTTTTAGTTTTGTTTCTGGAATTTTTAATAAAGTACCAAGTTTTACCCATTTTGGTTTGAAAAAGTTGCTATTTGTATTCGGAGATTTTATTCCAGCACGAATCTGTGCATGGTTTGATTTTTCATTCCTATTCTGTAACTCCGCATGAGCTGAAATTTTTACTGTGAATGCAACTTTTCATCCTATGTATGAATGAATTTTTTCAGAATTTTTTGACATTATTAAGCTGGGTAGAAAAATTCATTTTTCTGCTGCTGTTTTTCTGGACAGATTCTGTCCCATTTTGTTTGATGCATTCTTTGAACTTTTAACTTGAATCTTTTTGATCCAATTGAGTTTATAAGTAGGCATAAAACATTATACACTTTCTGGACATTCATATGAATTTTTTTTAAGGATTTTATGCAGAAAGCAATTCATTTGTCTATCACTACTAATGTCACCCCACAGAAAAGAAATGGGAGAAACAGTGTTTTGAAGTTTTTTCACAGGGATTAGAGGAGATGCACCAAGAGCTATCCAAGGATGGGGGATGTGAAGACAACCCCACTGGACCAACACACTCTCGGTTTGCACACGTCTAACTTCTGTTTTTCGATCAATGCACTTTATCGCATAAACTTGGAGCGTCTTTCATTTGCTCTTTATTTTGGTTTGATTTTTGTTTTGAGACCACCACTATCATTTTTATATGAGAGAGCTACTAGAAATTTGGGTTGAATTAAGTTGGATTCTATTAAAAAGATTGGGAAAGGGATGTTTGAGTTGATTGAAAAAGATACATATAGTTGCATGATTCATGTGCTTTTTAATGAGTGTTAATTTGCAAGTGTTTTATCAAGAGCTATCTCTTATTCATGTTTTGATGCTTAATGTCACTTTACTTTGTTTAACATGGAATAAAAACTTGTTTTCCAACATCTTCAACCAAAGTTTTTCCAGTGAGTCCACCATATCTACCTATTAGCTTTATGCTATTCCGAGTATGTTTATCATGTTATTTTGTATTATCTATACCTCTGAATTTAAATGCTTATGTTATTGATTGTTATGGGGAAAGTTGGTTAAAAAGCTCTCACACCTTACTTTTATTGCACTTAATAAACATGAACCATTGTGATTAAAATTATGAAGCTGTGAGCTTGACAAGAGTCTTGGTTGGGGTTAGCCCATATGTGTTGTCACATGGCAAGCTTTCAACATGTTCTTAATTATATTTAGTTGATATCATGTACTTTTGTTTATGGATGCCTATCATAGTGCCAAATAAATGTGGAAACTAAGTAAGTTTAAGTAGTTTGTACAAATAGCTAGAGAGACACCTGGGCCGCTAATCTAAGCCATGCATCATTCATGGTGGAAATTTACTTACATGCTATTGTGAACCTTCAGTGATGCACCTCATAATAAAAAAGCTATATCAATAGTAAATAAAAAGGGTGTTGAGATTGTTCATTATGTTTGTTTGTCTTGTCATTTTGACATGGGCTTGTTCCATGTACCGGGACAAGAGGTACCCCAGTTGACCCTCTTGATGACGCTATTTTTACAATCACTTTAACTTGAACTTGCTTGGTAGCCCAAATTGAGTAACACCATGGTGTAGGTACTCGTATTCACGGGGCATGAAGCTTTCAACCCATACTTTGTCAAGCACACTACTCATATTTGCTTTCACTTTTAAACTTTAACCATTCAAGATGTTATGATTGCGGTAATGAGAGCTTGACACCGATGAATACCACATTGCAAACATTAACTTAAGTAGAAGCATTTGGAAGTTAGATGAAACTTATTCATGTTTTACCTCTACTCATTTATATATCCTTCAAAAGTGTCCACCTTTTATATTCATATTTACAAGAGTACTCTATGACCATCATAGGATGTTTTTACTTTTCATTGTGCATACATTTGGTCCATAGTACTTTCTTCTATGTTGCACTTTGTGAATTATCATTGAACATCCTTACATTGAATATTTGATATCACTTCATAATATATCTTGCATATTGCTACTCCTTTGAAGAATGAATCATTTGACTTTATGTAGCAATAGTAATCATCTTTGATATCCATTGATAGTCTTAAAATGCAAAGTCCATGTTTATTTTATCACCTTTATACTCGAGGACAAGTATAGGTTAAGCTTGGGGATGTTGATGCATCTAAAATGCATACATGATCTTTGCATTATAATACTCATATTTCAATCATATTTGCATCATATAAGGGTTATATCATTGTTTTATAATGATTTTGGGAAGATTTCACAGTTTTCCTATTTTTTTGGAATTAACCCTGCACTGGCAGAAAACCCTATTTTCCACATTCTGATGTTTCAGGGACCCAAACGACGTCCAAATGACCTGAAAATTTACGAGCATCAGTTTTTGGAAGGAACAAAGCGTAGGAGCGAAGGAAGCGAAAAACGGAGTCCCGGGGGCCATAAGAGGGTGGCCCATGCGGAAAGATTCCTTGCCCGCGTGGGACCCACCATCTGGGGCCTCGAGGCTCCGTTGCCGTCGATCTTTTCTCCAGAACCTTCGTCTTGACCTAAAACCGACTATAAAAATTGTCCCCGACGCCCTTCGGAAGGGAGTCCGCAGAAAACACAGAAACACCAAAACAGAGATCTGGAGTTGCAGATTGGAGGGGGAAAACTCCGGCAGAGCGCTGTCGGCGTGGTCTCCATCTCCCCCAACGACATCTCCACCGTCTCCATGATGAAGAGGGAGTAGTCCACCCCTAGACTATGGGTTTGTGGAAGTAACTTATGTATCTCTTCTCTCTCTTCAGCTTCACTAATTAGCATCGTATGAGCTGCCGAACATGATTACGGCCATCTATGTAATTCCTTTGTGGTGGATCTCTTTATGAGTTAATATATGTTTGAGATTGCAATTGTTTTGTTTCAGTTATGAAAGTAGATGCATATTATGTACCCCGTTCTTGTCTACTTGTTTTGATCAAGCATGTTTATGAGAGCGTGTGGGGGGGGGGGGGGGACGTGTGCATTAGTTGGAGTAATGAGGGGGTGGCTAGTGCGGTGAAAGTAAGAGAAGTTCCGCGATCCACTTGGGTATTTTTACCTTACTTTGTTGCCTCACTAGGGATAAAGAAAAATACCATGCTACCGGAGGTGTGGGTGTGACCATTGCGACTTCTCCATGACTAGATCTAGCATGTTCTTATTTTAACTTCATGTCATAAGACTTAAAGCTATACTCTGATTTATCTTAATTACTGAGGTGCTAAGATTTAGTTCACATCTTGGTGGAGTATAAGAGAGATTAATAAACAAAAGATCTCTATATTAGGACGTGATGCCCATATAATTAGTAACTTGTCATGAAACCATTTTGTTGCAATCTCATATGTCAATTATAGTGTTCCATTATCTACCACTTTATTAAAGATAGAGTGCATTTGTGAAACCATGAACCCCGGCCCATTTTTAATCTTAAGAAACACCTTTCCAACAACTTATAAGCATTTTCCATTTTCTGCCATTTAAAAATCAAAAAATACAAAAACACTTTTATATATTGCATTCACAATACAAAACCCAAAAATATCATCCATCATTGTTTCCACCATCCTTGCATATTTATTTATCATCATTGCATATTTATTTCTTGTTTTGCATTTGTTATATTTTCATATCATTCTCACACCTTGTGCTTGACAACCACTTGGTGAGGTTGAGGGCACAAAACAATTTACTTTGTTTTGCAGGGTTTCAAGAGAAGGATAAGAAGATAAATCTTTCACTACTGATTCCCCGAGAGTTCGATATTAAACCCTCGAGTCACCCCTCGTGGGGAAACCGTCTTTCCTATACTACACACTCTGCGCTTGGAGTCTCAACCTAAGCTAAGTTCAAGGCCATCAGCGACCACCGCAGCGAGCGAGTAGAGCTGCAGGAAGTCCCGGGGGTTGGTGGTGCCATCGTAGTGGAGGACGTCGATCTTGAATTTCTTGGGCCAGGCAGTCTGGCGAAACTCGGGAGAGAGGGCGAGGCAGCCCTCGGCGATATCATCGTCCCGATCCTCCCGACGATGGCGTTCTCGGCGGCGCTCGATGCGGGTGCGCATGTCCTCGTGCCGGCGGTTGTTGAGGTCGTTGCGCAGATCTCGGTTGTGTGTAGAAGACGACCCGACGGAGATGACCGGGTCACGGTCGTGGTTCGCCCGACCGGCCGCAGGAGGATTTGCTCGTGGAGGTACCATCACGCCTTGGCGCTCGCCCCGGGGATGATTCCGAGGTTCACGCGTCTCAGCCCCTTCTGCTCCGGGACCGTCGATGGTGGGAGCGTGAGTGGGCTCGTACCTGGGGCCGCCGTCGACGAAGTTGAGGAGCCCCTCCACGCGGATCCGCCACTCCTGGTAGACCTTGGGGTTGTTGGTGCTCGGGGGAAACTGCATCAGGCCCTTGGCAGTGACGAGGGCGTCGTGGCGAGCTTGCGCGTCTGCGGACATGAGCGTGCAGGACTTGCTTCTGGCGCCCTGCGGACCCTTGACGGCGCGGGCGTCGTCGCTCTTCTCCTCGGCAGTGGGTCCTTGCTCTTCTCCCCTCCTGAGCGCAAGGGGTGAGGCTTGGTGGAGTTCCCTTGTGCAGCCGCGCCCTCGCCGCTCCGGATGTTGCCGCCCGCTCCATCCGGCACCACCTTCTCCGGAGGCGGTGGAGGTAGAGGAACGTTCTGGTTCGTCGCAGCAGCGCGGCGCTCGCCAGAAGCCTGAGTGCACGTGGGGGAGACCGGCTTGGGGCGTCGGCCTTCTTCTTCGGCGGCATGGTTGGCGAAGAACTTGAGGTGGATCTCGGTGAAGATCTCGAAGTTGATGAAGACGAATCCAGCGCTTGCGCCCCCTACCTAGCGCGCCAGATGTCGTGTCTTGGATCACGGACACCGGGAGTAAAGGATACCTCTTTTTAGGTTCGGCACAGGGCGCGAAGGAGGCTGGGAGACACCAACGTCCGGGAGAACCTCGCCAAGATCTCCGATCTACATACTAGCAAGCAACATAGAGACACAAGGAGTTTATCCAGGTTCAGGCCGCCCGGAGGCTAAAAGCCCTACTCCTGCATGTCTGGATTGAGTAGATCATCATGGTATGGCTTACAGAGGTGGTGGCGGGTGAGAACCCGGGAGGTGTTGGCTATAGGTTGAAGACGAGCAGATCCTTTCCCAGAGGAGATCACCCCTCGCCTAAGCTAGTCCTGACTGGTGCGCTACCTAGCCTAGCCTCCGACTCTCTGGAATTCCGTCCCTCCCCTCCGTTGCCTCAGTCCTCCTTTTATAGGCTAAGGGGATCCCACAAGGGCACCTTTGGGGGCCGAGGGGTTTCAGGCGGAAAAATCCCTCCAGGTTCTTCTTATGGGGCGACGTGGCCTCTTCTCGTCCAAGTATTCTTCTGAGGGGGGTTAGGTGCGGTCGCCCACCTTTTGGAGGGCGGGCGGACAAAGGCTGACACCTTTACCGACCGTATCCCCGCGCGGCGCCTCCATCTTCTTGGCGCCCAAGTCTTCTAGGAGCTTGCAACAGGAGCTGGCAAGCTTATCCTCTTCGCCTGTACGGAGGTTGGAGCCCGGGGGTGAGCCTGGCCTCCTGCCGGGCGTCCGGGTCCCCGGGACCTCCGCGTCGTCTGTCGGGTTGAGGGTGACCCCGGAAGGCCACCCGGTCCTTAGTCGTGATTGTCGATGCCGTCCTTGTCCGGTGCGAGCCCCTTGCGGAAGAGGTACTGCTTGTCCTCATCATTCGTCACGTCCCGAGGGGCGTAACAGGAGAGGTGGTTGAACTCCCGCCCATAGGCTTGGACGTCCATGTGTCCCTGGGTCAGCTCCAGGAACTCCCTCCTTTTCAGGTCCATGATTGGCTGGGGAATGTAAGCCGCACGGAAGGCAGTGCGGAATTCCTCCCAGGTGAACACATGATCAGCAGCAGTCATTGCCACATGGCTTTCCCACCAAGAGCCAGCGGCTCCCATCAGAAGGTAGGTTGCAAAGTTCACTTGTTCCGCAGCCGGAACATGCAAGGCAGTGAACTTGCGCTCGAGAGCACGAAGCCAGTCATCAGCATCCAGGGGCTCTTTAGCATAAGCGAAAGTGGGAGGCTGGGACTTCAGGAATCCAGTGAGGGTGTTGCATTCAGTGTTCCTGCGTGCACCCTGCTGCACCAACTGCGCGAGCAGATTCTCATTGCGCACGCGGCCCTCTTCAATGATCATCAGAACCTCCGGCATAGTGGGTGGCGGCAGTGGATCAGGATTGCTTTCACCATGACGGGTAGGAGCCATTCTGGAGATATGAACAAGGACACAGTTAGTAACCATAACCGGTCATTTAGGATAGATCATTAGGCTTCTTCCTGATATAGAGATTTAAGATGGCACAAAACAGATCAAGGCAACCATGATATTGCAGTGGCCTTGTTAGCACTCTTCCGACAACTAGTACGAAAGGGTTTCCTGAACGGTTATTAGTGGAGGAATCCCAAATATTGATGGACCACTCGCTAAGAGCAATCCCGTCGTGATTCGTATGGTTATGTGGCAGAGAGTCTAGCTAAAGCTAGTGTCAGAGGAGAGCATTGCTGAGCAAGTCAATTACGGCCGCAACCTCGAGTTTGAAGACTAACTTCAAATTTTTCCAACCTGGCGTAGGGTTTGACCACTAATATCAGGATTCGACGAAAAGATCTTAGGTTAAAGATCAGCTTCATGCACTGGGACTCACGAATCGCATAATGCTCACATGGGTGACAACCCTCATAAATCATTACACCTGAGCCCTAGCACAATCCGGGACCTTCGGTTTAAGATCTTGGGCTAAAGCAAGGGAATTTCTTGACGATCCGCAACATTTCCTTTCTTCGGGCTTTAGAATTGGCAGACGAGCAAAGTTAACCAGTGACTAAAGATAGAACCCAACCCCGTGATCCTAAAGATTTGAGTTTGCCGACGATCCGGAGAACCGTTAAATCAAATAGAGGTAAGATGGCACCGAGATCAGAGTGAATTGGGTAAGGAGTAAAAAGAATCCTAAGATGCTTTTCACACTCCTTTTTAGGGTAAAATAGTTTTTCACGAACACTAGACTCGACATCGACCAGTAGAACGGGTTTCCTACAGGCAGTCCTGCTCTGATACCAATTTGTAGCGCCCCGACCCCAGAACTATACAGTGAAACGTTGTGCAACCGGTCATGCTACACAATCGAGGGTTACTGGGTTTACCAATCCCAGGCCAAAACACATTGGCAGGCGTGCTCGGAATACATCATCGGCACACAACACCTCGATCATGCCATAAGCTCGGACATCGCTTTCACGTATAACAAAGAGACCAAGACTGCGGAACAACTGGCACATCACAGACTCTACGACACAAAGATATCATAGTTCAACTCATATAATTGAGAAAGATAGCAAATGACACATCAGATGTCACTGACCAATCATTACAACAAGCGGAAGCAAATTTAAAGTTGTCTAAACAACAAGCTAGATTTCCATTGTAAAAGATATAACAAGACCCACGGCATCGTCTATTCAGAATAATTTTCATAAAGGGGATAAGAGAGTAAACTTTTCATCTTCGGTTCTCATCGAACCTACTTGTAGCCAAAACATCACTCGTCTCCACCAAGGCACTCCCTCGAATCACCCTCGAGGAAATGAACCTTTTATCACACTTTGAATTGCAACCTCTAGCTGCCAAGTTTTAATTAGGTTAAGCTTCTCTATGATCTCGTAGTCCGTTCCCAAGTCGTCCATAACCGCGGACACGGCTTTTCGAAAAGATTAAACCCTGCAGGGGTGTACTGTTTTTAGCCATTGGTACCGTCCGGCTCACCTGATTGGCCCTCTTCCGGGGAAGGCCGGCGAGTGGGCGCGGTTAAACCTTTACCTCGCATGAGACTATCCAAGAGTCATCTGTGGCCACAGGGCAAGTTTACCCAGCCTATTTCAGCCCCTGCCCCATCGCCACGTCCTAAACACCACCATCCTCATCATTTCTTTTTCCGCTCACACACACGGCAAATGGAAATAGCAAACTAGAGGACCCTTGGATACGCCCGCACAAGTTATTCAGTTAGTAAGGAGCCCATACCCCCACCAATGGAAGCACGCTCGTCTTGGTTCTAGAGACAAGAACTCGCACCTAGGGGCAAGAATGAGACAACCCACCATCCCCGATGGCAACTCATCCAAGCCTTCTTAGCAATTTAATTAAGCATCACATGTATCCACCATGCCCGAATCATTCCATCAACATCATCAATATGGAAGTTAATCAACGGACATAACTAGCATACGACTAAGCATGGCTAAGCATATAAATACAACCATTATATCTTTGTCTCCGGCCAACACATCAAACCTATGGTTCATAGGAGGGGAAACATGTGATGGTTCGGGGAAGACATGCATTTGTAGGATACTCTAAATCTTGATCAAAAGAGACATTTGAATCGCATGCAATATTATGGTGGATAAAATAAGTTGATAAAATCATAGGATGCTAGATGCCAAGAAGGTTAGGTTAGCTCTTGCCTTGCTGGTAGTACTGGTCGCGATGGTTGTCAAGGTATTGTGGTGGAACCTCGACTCCTGAATCTACCGAAACACAACCAATACAGGAAAAGAAGTAAATAACAAGAATACAAGGTGCAATGCACAATCATGATGATATGGTCATATTATGCATTGAAAAGGTATTGGGCATGTCCCACAAGTTAAATGGAACCCCTAAATTAAATATCACAATTAACGGGTTAAAACTCCATCTTTAACTTAGTGATTTGTGTTATTTACCAAAATTTCCAGTACTTAAATATGGGTCCTAAATGCATGGAAATGACATTATTAGATAGATATTGTCCTACTGATCATTTTGGTACCTCGTTTGCAATTTTCCGATTAACGGTGAAGAAACAGTGATTTAAACGGTTATGCAATTTAAATCATTTTAACCAATTCGAAAATGACATCAAAGGAAAAGTTATTTTCATGCTGTGATCTTAACATAGATGAATAGCATTTGAGTTGCTGATCAAATTGGTATATCATTTGCAATTTTTGAATTAATATTCATCAAGTTATGATATTTTCAATAATTGATTTAATTCTGCCATTTTATTTATTTTTAATAAACAGCACCAATATTAAATCTACAATTCTCTCAAATGACATAAACTTGTAGATAATTGTTCACTGAACATTTTGGGAGCTTATTCATAAATTTTGGATGAGTAGAACTCAAGTTATGCAATTTCCAAAATTTGAATTAAATCTGCCATCTCTGTTTTTATTAAATAAAGTCATTTTATTTTGGTCAATTAATTCAACCAATGGCACTAACAGATGGATATTTCTTCCCTGAGCATTTTGACATATTATTTGCAATTTTCTGATTTGTGGTTCAAAAGTTATGCAATTTCCAAAATTTGAATCACTTCACATAGGATTTTGCATTTCATATTTAAATTCAAATTTTACATCTCAATTGCATGTGTGAGTTACAAGTTTGGACAGGTTATGAAATTATAAACTTTCTGATATGTCAAATGCATTTTTCTGAGTTACCAATTAATAGATATTGCAAATTCCAAATTCTGTCTAATTTCTGGAATTTCAAAACTCATGAATATATGACGTCAGCATGAGGTCATCAGGGGATGCGGGTCTGTTGATCTCAAATTCGTCGTTTCCGAATGAAATTGGACGCGGGCACTTTCACTAGCAGCTAGAGAAGATGAAGGGGAGCACGGGGAGCGGCGGAACGCGCCAAATGGTCGTCGGAGGCGACCACAGCGGTCACCGGAGCGGCGGCGGACGGTGGAGCTCGGGGGAGCGCGGCACAGAGGGAGAGAAGGAGGGAGGAGGGGTCGGGAAGGTGCGCCTGCTCACCCTGAGTGCGAGGAGGGGCTCGGTGGTGCCGGAGACAGGCGGGAACGGCGGCAAACAGCTCGGCGAGGCGGTGGAGAAGCGGACAGAGTCGAGGATGCACGCGTCGGCTACGGGCCTCCCCGGCTCGATTCCGTCGGTGGGGAGGGAGAATAGGAGGCGGCGGAGCTGGTGGCGGAAACGGCCTGGCTCCGGGCGGCCGGAGTCACCGGCGGGCGCGACGGCAGTGGCGGCGGGCAGGAGCTCGAGCTCGGCTAGGGTTAGGGTTTCAGAGGAGGGAGAGCAGGGAGGGAAGTGAGGAGAAGAGGAGAGCAGCAGGGGGGCCTCCATATCCACGTGCGGCAGGAGGGGGGCCGGCGTCGTCGAGCATGGCGCGAGGGACACGGCGGCATGGCGCCATGCCGTGCGTGCTGTGAACAGGGGAGGAGATGCCACTTTGCGCATAACCCCCTGTCAGCTTTAAAGTTTATTGCAAACAGGTCCAGCTGCATATTAAGGATTTAAATTGAGGCTTTTTAAACATTTTAAAAATTTGGGGGAAAATTCACAGAGGCTCCGTATAACATTTAGCACCTCCACAAAATTTGGTGTGGCCAAAATAAAATATTTGAGCAACATTTGTTCATAGAGTTAAATAAGGCAAAATTTAATAATTTCCAAAATCCATTTACTTGGGGTATTTAAACATTTTCAAAATATGCGAAAATATTCACGGAGGCTCCCAAATACATAATAAAGCTTCCCATATTTTTATTTGAAATGTTTAACTTGGTTTTCAAAATTAAGAATTGGTTTAACTCAATTTTGGAGTCCCAATTTATTTAATTGTTTGGCCAGAATTTCAACTTTGCCAGTTAAACATGAAAGGCATTCTTGGAACTTCCTGGATAAATTGGAAATTCCAGAATAATTTGGTTTGCTGAGTTGAGCAATGCACTTGGTTTGGAAATTTGGGAAGTGTTTGATTCCTTTTAATGATTTCCATTGTTTGCAATATTTAACTTAGCAATTTAAATATGTATGCCATGATGCAATGAAAAATAAAAAGTGAAAATTTGGCCCATATTTTAGGGTACCAAATCTGGGCTGTTACAACTCTATCCCCCTTACAAGAATCTCGCCCCGAGATTCCTAGAGTAGGAAGAGGGAGGGGAGGGAAACATGACAACCCTTAACTTCAAAGACCTTCTGGATCCCACGATGATATTCCTTGTTGCAAAGAGTAAGGTAGCAAGCATGACGTGCCAACGAGAAAGTCAGAAGATAGTTCAAGGCGATAGACAAATTTTCTCCAAGGGTTGGAAATATGAACTTTGCACAAGACCATAAGTCTGTGAGAAAGATGACTGAATCCCGGTATACCCAAGAATTACCCATGATCCTCGGTATAGTGGTTGAGGTTAAAGATTTAAGAGATTTCGTCAACGGGCCTTCCGGTGAGGTGCGTGAGCTACAACACCGGACTTGTCAGGATTACTAGCTGGCTTAGGTCGTGTTCTTGACGAACCCCAATCATCACTTCTGCTTGAGGTTCCGGGTTGGTTAGGTGTGCGGACACTTCAGGCTTTGCAGGACTGAAGGGGGAGGTTGCGTCAGCGACAGAAGGTAGGGTCACTAATTCCTCAAGACATAGGCTTCGTTGCCCAGCTCCAGAGCATGAGCTAGAGTGGGAGACACCGGTAAGATGATGAGACTTGACCACTAGAGGGGAGTCCATATCCTCAAATGGTATTTGATGGTTGTGTGCAAATGACATGAATATGAATGAATGCGATGCTCCAGAATCGAATAAACTGAAGCTGGATATGTATTGACTCGAACGTACCCATGAGAACACGGGGGTATTCTTCAACTCCTTCAGCCGAGACGTGGTTCAGGCGACCACGGCTGACGGTCATGGCCTTGGCGGCTGGTGTAGAGGGAGCCGGTGCAGGTGATGAGGTAGCCGGTGCCTTCTGGGGACACTCCCTGGAGAAGTGCCCCGGCTGGCCACAGCTGAAACAAGTGGGCCTCGGCGGTGGTGGAGGCAGCTGAGGGTGGTACCCACTTCCAGCTGCACCCAAGGTCGAAGTAGCTGGGCGAGACGGAGGTGGCCTGTATCCTGAGGGCTTTGGCGCGAAGGGAGCGCGAGGCACCTCACTAAAAGGCACAAAGACCCTGCGCTTCTTGCCCTCAGAAGAAGAGGGGCTCTGATTGTCCACTGGGCTGGCCTTTTGGAAGACTCCAAATCCTTCCTACCCTGCTCCATAGTGAGAGCTTGGTTGTATAGCTCCTGGTAGGACTGGAATTTGAAAGGCAGCAACTCATATCGGAGCCGCGGTGCGAGCCCCTTGCGGAAGAGGTACTGCTTGTCCTCATCATTCGTCATGTCCCGAGGGGCGTAACAGGAGAGGTGGTTGAACTCCCGCCCATAGGCTTGGACGTCCATGTGTCCCTGGGTCAGCTCCAGGAACTCCCTCCTTTTCAGGTCCATGATTGGCTGGGGAATGTAAGCCGCACGGAAGGCAGTGCGGAATTCCTCCCAGGTGAACACATGATCAGCAGCAGTCATTGCCACATGGCTTTCCCACCAAGAGCCAGCGGCTCCCATCAGAAGGTAGGTTGCAAAGTTCACTTGTTCCGCAGCCGGAACATGCAAGGCAGTGAACTTGCGCTCGAGAGCACGAAGCCAGTCATCAGCATCCAGGGGCTCTTTAGCATAAGCGAAAGTGGGAGGCTGGGACTTCAGGAATCCAGTGAGGGTGTTGCATTCAGTGTTCCTGCGTGCACCCTGCTGCACCAACTGCGCGAGCAGATTCTCATTGCGCACGCGGCCCTCTTCAATGATCATCAGAACCTCCGGCATAGTGGGTGGCGGCAGTGGACCAGGATTGCTTTGTTCACCACGACGGGTAGGAGCCATTCTGGAGATATGAACAAGGACACAGTTAGTAACCATAACCGGTCATTTAGGATAGATCATTAGACTTCTTCCTGATATAGAGATTTGAGATGGCACAAAACAAATCAATGCAACCACGATATTGCAGAAGCCTTTGTTAGCACTCTTCCGACAACTAGTGCCGAAAGGGTTTCCTGAACGGTTATTAGTGGAGGAATCCCAAATATTGATGGACCACTCGCTAAGAGCAATCCCGCCGTGATTCATATGGTTGTGTGGCAGAGAGTCTAGCTAAAGCTAGTGTCAGAGGAGAGCATTGCTGAGCAAGTCAATTACGGCCGTAACCTCGAGTTTGAAGACTAACTTCAAATTTTTCCAACCTGGCGTAGGGTTTGACCACTAATATCAGGATTCGACGAAAAGATCTTAGGTTAAAGATCAGCTTCATGCACTGGGACTCACGAATAGCATAATGCTCACATGGGTGACAACCCTCATAAATCATTACACCTGAGCCCTAGCACAATCCGGGACCTTCGGTTTAAGATCTTGGGCTAAAGCAAGGGAATTTCTTGACGATCCGCAACATTTCCTTTCTTCGGGCTTTAGAATTGGCAGACGAGCAAAGTTAACCAGTGACTAAAGATAGAACCCAACCCCGTGATCCTAAAGATTTGAGTTTGCCGACGATCCGGAGAACCGTTAAATCAAATAGAGGTAAGATGGCACCGAGATCAGAGTGAATTGGGTAAGGAGTAAAAAGAATCCTAAGATGCTTTTCACACTCCTTTTTAGGGTAAAATAGTTTTTCACGAACACTAGACTCGACATCGACCAGTAGAACGGGTTTCCTACAGGCAGTCCTGCTCTGATACCAATTTGTAGCGCCCCGACCCCAGAACTATACAGTGAAACGTTGTGCAACCGGTCATGCTACACAATCGAGGGTTACTGGGTTTACCAATCCAGGCCAAAACACATTGGCAGGCGTGCTCGGAATACATCATCGGCACACAACACCTCGATCATGCCATAAGCTCGGACATCGCTTTCACGTATAACAAAGAGACCAAGACTGCGGAACAACTGGCACATCACAGACTCTACGACACAAAGATATCATAGTTCAACTCATATAATTGAGAAAGATAGCAAATGACACATCAGAGGTCACTGACCCATCATTACAACAAGCGGAAGCAAATTTAAAGTTGTCTAAACAACAAGATCCAAATTATGGCCTAAGAGGCCTACAGATAAACATCCCGTGCCAGCCTGTTCCAAGACGTCCCAAGCTGCCACCTAGGAACCCCAGACTACTCGTCGATGTCAATAAAGAACCCACCTTCCAGTTCGGTGACGTCCTCCTCTGAAACAAATAATAATCAACAAAGCAAGGCTGAGTATGACGTACTCGCAAGAATTAGTAGGGCGATATAGGCCCGATGCTGATGGAGGCTCTAAAGCTGTATGATGTAGCTATTTTGCATAAAGCTAGATTTCCATTGTAAAAGATATAACAAGACCCACGGCATCGTCTATTCAGAATAATTTTCATAAAGGGGATAAGAGAGTAAACTTTTCATCTTCGGTTCTCATCGAACCTACTTGTAGCCAAAACATCACTCGTCTCCACCAAGGCACTCCCTCGAATCACCCTCGAGGAAATGAACCTTTTATCACACTTTGAATTGCAACCTCTAGCTGCCAAGTTTTAATTAGGTTAAGCTTCTCTATGATCTCGTAGTCCGTTCCCAAGTCGTCCATAACCGTGGACACGGCTTTTCGAAAAGATTAAACCCTGCAGGGGTGTACTGTTTTTAGCCATTGGTACCGTCCGGCTCACCTGATTGGCCCTCTTCCGGGGAAGGCCGGCGAGTGGGCGCGGTTAAACCTTTACCTCGCATGAGACTATCCAAGAGTCATCTGTGGCCACAGGGCAAGTTTACCCAGCCTATTTCAGCCCCTGCCCCATCGCCACGTCCTAAACACCACCATCCTCATCATTTCTTTTTCCGCTCACACACACGGCAAATGGAAATAGCAAACTAGAGGACCCTTGGATACGCCCGCACAAGTTATTCAGTTAGTAAGGAGCCCATACCCCCACCAATGGAAGCACGCTCGTCTTGGTTCTAGAGACAAGAACTCGCACCTAGGGGCAAGAATGAGACAACCCACCATCCCCGATGGCAACTCATCCAAGCCTTCTTAGCAATTTAATTAAGCATCACATGTATCCACCATGCCCGAATCATTCCATCAACATCATCAATATGGAAGTTAATCAACGGACATAACTAGCATACGACTAAGCATGGCTAAGCATATAAATACAACCATTATATCTTTGTCTCCGGCCAACACATCAAACCTATGGTTCATAGGAGGGGAAACATGTGATGGTTCGGGGAAGACATGCATTTGTAGGATACTCTAAATCTTGATCAAAAGAGACATTTGAATCGCATGCAATATTATGGTGGATAAAATAAGTTGATAAAATCATAGGATGCTAGATGCCAAGAAGGTTAGGTTAGCTCTTGCCTTGCTGGTAGTACTGGTCGCGATGGTTGTCAAGGTATTGTGGTGGAACCTCGACTCCTGAATCTACCGAAACACAACCAATACAGGAAAAGAAGTAAATAACAAGAATACAAGGTGCAATGCACAATCATGATGATATGGTCATATTATGCATTGAAAAGGTATTGGGCATGTCCCACAAGTTAAATGGAACCCCTAAATTAAATATCACAATTAACGGGTTAAAACTCCATCTTTAACTTAGTGATTTGTGTTATTTACCAAAATGTCCAGTACTGAAATATGGGTCCTAAATGCATGGAAATGACATTATTAGATAGATATTGTCCTACTGATCATTTTGGTACCTCGTTTGCAATTTTCCGATTAACGGTGAAGAAACGGTGATTTAAACGGTTATGCAATTTAAATCATTTTAACCAATTCGAAAATGACATCAAAGGAAAAGTTATTTTCATGCTGTGATCTTAACATAGATGAATAGCATTTGAGTTGCTGATCAAATTGGTATATCATTTGCAATTTTTGAATTAATATTCATCAAGTTATGATATTTTCAATAATTGATTTAATTCTGCCATTTTATTTATTTTTAATAAACAGCACCAATATTAAATCTACAATTCTCTCAAATGACATAAACTTGTAGATAATTGTTCACTGAACATTTTGGGAGCTTATTCATAAATTTTGGATGAGTAGAACTCAAGTTATGCAATTTCCAAAATTTGAATTAAATCTGCCATCTCTGTTTTTATTAAATAAAGTCATTTTATTTGGTCAATTAATTCAACCAATGGCACTAACACATGGATATTTCTTCCCTGAGCATTTTGACATATTATTTGCAATTTTTTGATTTGTGGTTCAAAAGTTATGCAATTTCCAAAATTTGAATCACTTCACATAGGATTTTGCATTTCATATTTAAATTCAAATTTTACATCTCAATTGCATGTGTGAGTTACAAGTTTGGACAGGTTATGAAATTATAAACTTTCTGATATGTCAAATGCATTTTTCTGAGTTACCAATTAATAGATATTGCAAATTCCAAATTCTGTCTAATTTCTGGAATTTCAAAACTCATGAATATATGACGTCAGCATGAGGTCATCAGGGGATGCGGGTCTGTTGATCTCAAATTCGTCGTTTCCGAATGAAATTGGACGCGGGCACTTTCACTAGCAGCTAGAGAAGATGAAGGGGAGCACGAGGAGCGGCGGAACGCGCCAAATGGTCGTCGGAGGCGACCACAGCGGTCACCGGAGCGGCGGCGGACGGTGGAGCTCGGGGGAGCGCGGCACAGAGGGAGAGAAGGAGGGAGGAGGGGTCGGGAAGGTGCGCCTGCTCACCCTGAGTGCGAGGAGGGGCTCGGTGGTGCCGGAGACAGGCGGGAACGGCGGCAAACAGCTCGGCGAGGCGGTGGAGAAGCGGACGGAGTCGAGGATGCACGCGTCGGCTACGGGCCTCCCCGGCTCGATTCCGTCGGTGGGGAGGGAGAATAGGAGGCGGCGGAGCTGGTGGCGGCAACGGCTTGGCTCCGGGCGGCCGGAGTCACCGGCGGGCGCGACGGCAGTGGCGGCGGGCAGGAGCTCGAGCTCGGCTAGGGTTAGGGTTTCAGAGGAGGGAGAGCAGGGAGGGAAGTGAGGAGAAGAGGAGAGCAGCAGGGGGGCCTCCATATCCACGTGCGGCAGGAGGGGGGCCGGCGTCGTCGAGCATGGCGCGAGGGACACGGCGGCATGGCGCCATGCCGTGCGTGCTGTGAACAGGGGAGGAGATGCCACTTTGCGCATAACCCCCTGTCAGCTTTAAAGTTTATTGCAAACAGGTCCAGCTGCATATTAAGGATTTAAATTGAGGCTTTTTAAACATTTTCAAAAATTCGGGGAAAATTCACAGAGGCTCCCCATAACATTTAGCACCTCCACAAAATTTGGTGTGGCCAAAATAAAATATTTGAGCAACATTTGTTCATAGAGTTAAATAAGGCAAAATTTAATAATTTCAAAAATCCATTTACTTGGGGTACTTAAACATTTTCAAAATATGCGAAAATATTCAGGGAGGCTCCCAAATACATAATAAAGCTTCCCATATTTTTATTTGAAATTTTGAAATGTTTAACTTGGTTTTCAAATTAAGAATTGGTTTAACTCAATTTTGGAGTCCCAGTTTATTTAATTGTTTGGCCAGAATTTTAACTTTGCCAATTAAACATGAAAGGCATTCTTGGAACTTCCTGGACAAATTGGAAATTCCAGAATAATTTGGTTTGCTGAGTTGAGCAATGCACTTGGTTTGGAAATTTGGGAAGTGTTTGATTCCTTTTAATGATTTCCATTGTTTGCAATATTTAACTTAGCAATTTAAATATGTATGCCATGATGCAATGAAAAATAAAAAGTGAAAATTTGGCCCATATTTTAGGGTACCAAATCTGGGCTGTTACAGCCCTATAGCACCAGAGGCTGCCTAGGGGGGCCCACCATGTGGGCAGGTGACCCCTGGTCGCGGCCAGGCCTTGGCCGCGCCTGGGTGGCACCTGGGGCCCACCAGGCCTCCACATGGTGAGTCTCCTCCCCATTCTTTCTATCTCTCGACTTTTCACTCCACCATTGCCCAAACCCATGTTCTTGCTGTTCTTGCTCGCGATTTTCGATCTACTTGCTCAACCCATCTTTTCTGCTGAGATTTGGATCATTTGCTCTCTGGGAGATAAAAGTTCCAAGTTGGGGAACTTCCCGAAGGATTAAGGAGGACTCTAGGGAGTTCAAATCCCTCTTCCTAGAATTTTGCCAAGGAAAGAACCGCATTGCCGACAAGGGTAGGATTCGGAATATTCAATTTCCATCCGTCAGGTATCTTGCTCACTACATCTCTAGAGGTATTTTAGTAAGAGGCAATGGAAGCAAAATTTCAACTCCTGATTTGGTTATTATAGATCCCGCACTCACTGGTAATAGAACTTATAATATTGGTGCTTTGATTGCTCATCGTCTTTCCACTAATAGTGTGAAAGGATCGTTCTATGGGGGCATCATTGCCTCACGTTTGCTTGCTTACTCCGGTTTAAGTATTGATCCTACTGATATTAAGTTCTCAAACTCTAGACTTGATCTTCATTCCATGAAGCTTCATCATTTTGTCACCGGTTCCTCCACCATCGATAACATATTTTACGAATTGATGTTTGCTTCTAACTCTGAGCGACTAGTTCGTCTCCCAGCACCTCTTTTGTTTAACCATGATGCCAGGGGAGGATGGGCATTTGAGGAAAAGGAGCTGTATGCCTATTTGGAGTCCCAAGAGGGGCACGAGGAGCACACGACGGAGCAGGAGTTTGCACCATCTGGAGGGGAATACACCCCAAATTATTTTGGGGAAGGCTCCTCGCACTACTACCAGGACGCAGGGACTTCCTCGTCGCAGCCACCGGAGCCGACCTACCCCACCTACGATGCACCAGGGTGGAACCCATGGGGCGGCCACTACTGAGTCCCAACTTAGGCCAAAAGCCTAAGCTTGGGGGAGTACGTATTCTTATCGGCACTTCACTCATTTATATATCTTAGTCGGTTTATACATTCCTGCTTTGTATATCCATATTGTATCTTCTTGATTTAGTTTCTTGTTGTAGTTTTTGTCTTTTGAAGTTCAAAAACCCAAAAACATTTCTTCTTTTCTTCTCCTTTTAGTTTTCGGTTTGCCTTTGTTTACCCTCTTTTCTTTTCCTTTTTCGGTTTTTCTTTTTGCTCTTTTCTTACTAAATTGAAAATCCAAAAAGATTTCCTTTAGTTATTTGTTCGTTTCCTTTTGTTCCTAAAATTCGAAAAGCCAAAAATATTTTCCCTTTTCTCTTCCTTTTTGTATAGTGGATGCAGGGTTCGACTAGTTCTCATAGTGTTGCCTGGACTCGATCTTTACTTTCATATCATTCGGTCATGCAAGTGAAAAAGCAATAATGACGATATTTGGTGAAGTGGACATGGTAAATGAGCTGGTATGAACTCTATTTGTTTTCTCTTTTGTACATATACTTGTCTGGATGATCATGCTTTGGCTCGTCCTGATAATTAGTTGTACTGGTAATGTATACTTGGTAGTTCATATTTTCCCTATGATTAGTTTCAATCATCTAGGAGTGAATAATTTTCCATGCAAAAATCAACATGTATTGCTTCATTCATAATTTAGTATGGTATTGTGGTATCCTCCTCTGAATAATTCATGTTGGATTGACTTGGCACATGTTTACGCATGATTGACTAAAAAGTCTTTAGCCTCGTTGAACTTTTTGCCCCAAAGGTATTGATATCACTTTTATGCCTTGTTTAATATTGTTTTGTTGCAAAGCATGATTATGACAAGTATTGCTCTCTTAGTTGTCGTTTCCCAGTCCTTTCCTAGCCTTCACTTATACTGAGCGGGAATACTGCTCGTGCATCCAAAATCCCTGAAACCAGTCTTTCGAAAGCGACCACCATAAATTCCTATACGTGGTATTTTCTTGCCATTCCAAGTAAATTTGTCATGTGCTACCTTTAAAATATTCAAAATGCTCTTTTTTTGTGCCTCTGTTTTTAGCTCATGAGGAAGCAGTAGGAAGCTAGATATAACCTGTGACAAGCAATGTCATTTCCCCCCTTTCACCCGGTGTTGATGGTTTACGTACTCACTTGAATAAACCCGAGAGCGGCTTAAGCAAAATATAAATATAACTCACCATTTTCCTCCGCACAATGAAGCCTGAGATAGCAGTTAAAACATTGGTTAGTGGTGAAACAAAGGAGAAAGAGGAATATACTCGTTCCTCTAAAACTAGCCGCTCTCAAAAGTCTAGAAGCCTTGCTTGAAACAGGGGACTAGCTAGTTTCTTTACTGTGGAATCGTTGACGAAAGCATGCATATCTCAAAAATGTTTCACTTCTGTTTCATAAAAAAAATAAAAAGCTCTAGCACATGACTAATCCCTGCTTTGCTCTGCGAAGGGCCTGTCTTTTATTTTCATGTTGAGTCACCATATCCTTCTTTGAGCACTTCTTCGAGAGCATAATTGTCATTCTTAGTATAATATGCTTTGTTGCAAAATACTATTAACTGAGTTATAGTTGTGATGTTTATATCTTTGATATCTTTGTTCTAGTCTCCACTTGAATTTCAGAGGTGCTCTGCATTTATGTTTTGCGGTACCAGAAAGGGCTAGCGAGATACCATCGTACCATACCTTATTATGAGGATTGCAATCTTGTTAATAGTTGTATGTCATATTATTAATTCTTAGTATGTTGGAATCTTTTCATATGTCTATATGGTTGCTAAGTTGCATTTCCATTATGACTTTTATCATGCACCTGTTAAAGTTTTGATCATAAGCACAAGCATGTTTACATCATGAGAAGCAAATGTGTTTGTAAAAGTTTATTTTATCGCGTTCAGTTTGTCAACTGAATTGCTTGAGAACAAGCAATATGCTAAGCTTGGGGGAGCTTGATACGTCCAAAACGTATCTACTTTTCCAAACACTTTTGATGTTGTTTCTCCTCTAATTTGCATGATTTGAATGGAACTAACGCGGACTAACGCTATTTTCAGCAGAATTGCATTGGTGTCTTATTTTTGTGCAGAAGTCAAAGTTCTCGGAAAAATCTGTAAAAATTCCAGAAATTATATTTTTGCAGAAGACCCACGGAGCCAGAAGGGGGGCTGTGGGAGCCAGCAACAGCCCCCAGACGCCACCAGGCCGCGGCCCAGGCCTGGCCGCGCCTGGGGCCCACCTGGCCAGGTGGTGGCTCGGCTGGCGACGCCCCTTTCTCCTATTTACCTCGTTCGACCTAAAAACGTCAGAACTCCCGATCGTTTTTACAGAAAAGATACAGAGCGCCGCCGCCACCTCGAAACCTATTTCGGGACCAGAAGTTCCTGTTCCGGCACCCTGTCGGGACGGGGATTGAAGGGGAGATCATCGCCATCGCCATCACCATCGCCTCTCCATCGATCGTCCATGTTTCCCCCATCCATGTGTGAGTAATTCCCCGCTGTAGGCTGAGGGGATGTTAGGGATTGGATGAGATTGTTCATGTAATAAGATGTCAGATTGTTAGGGCATGATGCCTAGTATTTGTGAGAGTGCTGATTATCGTTGTTGCAACTTGGTGTGCTTAATGCTTGACACTTAGGGCCCGAGTGCCATATTTTCAGATCTGAACATATTATGATAAATGTTGTTTTGGCTCATATCTACAAGTTGTTTGCACCTGTCATTGCCCGGAACCCGAGGCTCCAAAGTGATAGCTTTTGGGACAACCGGAGGGGATGGTTTTGACTTGAGGATCACATGTATTCATTGAATATTAATGCTTTACTCCGGTACTTTGTAAAAGGAGTACCTTAATTACCTTTCGGTTCCTCGTAAAGACCCAACTGACACGGGATGGTTGGACAAAATATGTCGTGCAAGTTTCTCATTGCGAGCACGCACGACTACCTACGGAATACATGGCTATGTTTATTAGCACATCGATACTGTTTGTTTGTTTATCTGCATATTGCCTTGTTAATTATTTCATGAACTATCTCATCCATGCAGCACCCGTATTTACATCCCCATGCCTACGGTGTTTTAATCCTGCTGTCAGTACAATTCCTACTATTGCTGTCTTTACATTATTACCGCTGTTACTTATTCACTGCTGCTGCCATAGTACTGTTACTACTGATAAATTGCATCAAGTAAGTTACTTTCCAGGTGTGGCTGATCTGACGAATCAGCTGCTAAGTCTTATAAATATTATTTCGCTCCTCTTGTGTCGAATTAATAAAAATTTGGGTTTTACTTCCCTCGAAAACTGTTGCGATCCCCTATACTTGTGGGTCATCAGGGCTGTGGGTCCCCCTGCAGCTCCCCTTCTGGCTCCGTGGGTTTTCTGCCAAATAAAAATTTCTGGAATTTTTCCAGATTTCCCGAGAACTTTGATTTCTGCACAAAAATAAGACACCAAGTCAATTCTGCTGAAAGCAGCGTTAGTCCGCGTTAGTTCAATTCAAATCACACAAATTAGAGAAAAAATAGTAGAAAACGTGTTTGGAAAAGTAGATATGTTTTGGACGTGTCAGTCCTAATCAAGAGCACATGCATGAATCACCAGACCTGGCCAACGGGCCGGCCCGGCCCGGCACAGGCCCAGCACAGGCTTGGCGTGCCTGGCCCGGCACGGCACATTCCGGCCCAGCCCATGTGCCTGGCTGGGCGGCACGGGCACGACACCGGTCTTAGACGGGCCGGCCCGCGGCATGTGAGCCCGTGGGGCCGGGAGGCCTTTTTGTCTGTTTTTCTTTTTTTTCCGATTTCAGTACAAAAAAATGTAAAAAAAGAAAAAAAATAAAAAAAATTAAAAAAAAGCCTGGCGTGCCGTGCCGGGCTGGCACGCGGGCCTCAAGCCGCGGCCCAGGCACAGCACCCGCCTCTCACGGGCCGGCACGGGCACGGCACGCCACGGGCCGGTGCCGGGCTTTTTTGACGTGCCACATGCCGGGCCGCAAAAAGCATGGCCCGATGCCCATCTGTGAATCACTGCTATCATCAAGAAAGTCATGTCATCTCTGGTAGGGAAGTGGCGATAGTGACGTGTTGGCAGCTTGTTCTAGCGGGACCTCGATGTAAATTTGTACTGTATTTGAAGGGCCGTGTACTTTTTATTAGATCATTGTTGCAAAAGAAGGTGAGATGAGAAAAAATACAGATTACAAGGTAATTAGCGCTGGTTTATTTAATTTGGAAAATAAAGTGTTCTAAAAAATACTTAAGAGTGCAAAGTAAGGCGTTTTGTAAAAAAAAAGTGTCCCTAAGGCGATACATTTTTGTTTTGTTTTTTTTTAGGGAAAGCCATCATGGCGCACTTTATTGATTAGGCAAAATAGTTACATCGTTTGCGATTACAGCCTGAATAAAAAATGGCGGGTCGCCAAGCCACACTGCATGATCCTCCCCACTAAACTTAGCTAACTCGTGCGCTGCCATATTAGCCTCCCTAGGACAGTGATTAAAAGAGACACGAGAAAAATTTCGACAAAGGAAAGCACATTCTTCGTAAATCGCCGCAGCCGCTCCGAGTGAATTGCCTCCATTTTGCATGACCTCCACGACTTCAGTGCTATCTGATTCCACCAACAGTTTGGCACACCCAATATTGCCAGCCAAGAGAAGTCCATCCCTAAGAGCGTGTGCCTCCGCCGTTGCTGCATCATCGACAAACTGAAGAGTTCGGCGACTAGCTGATATAAAACCACCAAGGTGGTCTCGGATGATAGTACCAGTACCTCCCGAACCTGAATCCTCATCGAAGGAAGCATCGACATTGAGTTTCACTAACTCTTCAGGCGGTTTCACCCAACCATGCCTTTCTATGCGTCCTGGCCCAAGTTTCTTCACTCGTTTATAATTCATCGCTAAAGCCATAATTGATTGTGCTGATCTCGTAGCCGACTGAAGAGTTTCACCATGAGTAGCTTGTCGTCGTTCCCACCAGATATACCAAGCTGCAACAGCAGCCAGATCGCAACGGCGAAGCTCGGGAACCAATGGGACTGTCATAGTATCTAGAAGCAAAGTTTCCAGGATCTGTACACCATCCAGTTCAATCACCGATGCATCCTCAATTATTTGCTGCATACCGAGCCCACTCCAAATCTCCTTAACTCTAGCACATTTAAAAAGGGCATGAGAGATGCTCTCACAATCAATTGAGCACAACGGACACTGACTGGAAACCGGTACATGTCGATTAGCAAGAACACCTAGGCAAGGGATCGCCCCAAGTAGCGCTCTCCAGCTATGAATTTTAATTTTTGCTGGTACTCGAAGGGACCAAAGGGATTTCCATACCGGGTTCAAGGCTGATGATTCGAACGGTCTGGTTCTACGCAGCTTCCTGCCGTGTTGGTGATCCCATTCTAGATGATAGGCTGATTTCTGAAAAATACATTTTGAGAGAAGGCGATCCGTTGACGGTAGAGTATTCTTTTCTTCAAAATATGTAAGGGGTTTGGTAAATGGGCCTAGGCAGAAACGCGTAGCGGGTCCGCTGTCGCGCCGAGATCTTCGTGGACTTTGCTAAGCCTGCTAGCTCAATTCACGAAGGCGATTTCTCTCCGGGAATAAAAAGGGAGACTCGGATCGGCCGGTCCAGTAGAGAGGAGCCGCTCGAAAGTCGAAACCCTAACAATATTTCCCCTCGCCGCCGCCGGTAGCAAGCATGGTGGGGAATCCACGCTTTGCCGACGGTGGTTTGCTCGCCGGAATGTCCACACCCATGGATACCTGCCTTCTCAACTTCATAAACCACCACGGCATCACGAAAGTCAGCGAGATCATCACTAAGCTTGGTGATTGCACAAAGTATGAAACGAGGGAGGCCTTTCAGAAGGTGTGGTTTCATCGTATAATCTTTTTCTTTCGGCGGTCGAGTCATTTTTGTTTCTCCTTGCTGTCTACAGATCACATATATCTATGTTTTACGGAACGTGACATCCATTTACGATGAAATAATTTAAGTTTCCCAAATGCTTAGTAGCGCAGCTGCGCTATTTGGAGCCATCGAGCGCTCACTCCGACATGTTGCCTCCACTAGCCCTGCTTCCCTCGATTGCTGCAGTCCCTCACGCGCGGTTCGGCCGCCCGCCAGCTACTGCCACGGCGCGTATGATACACGTCTTCTAGCTCCTATAGGATCTGCTAGCTGTATGTCTGCTTGCACATGTGTGCGCCTCGCACTGCATATTGCTTGCTTTGCTCTTGTTCGTGTGTTCGCCTCCCGCCAGATCGTGAGCTGCCCTGTCATGCTCTTGGACTAACCTAGCCATGCACCGCCTTGGATAACGACTAGCTCCACGATGGTCGTCACTATGTCCAGGACTAGACGTAGAGCGTACTGATCGTGCACGACGTGCGTCTCTTTTAGTTGTCTTCGAGTTTCCCTTTTCACGGAGTTGTTTACCGTTGTTGTAAAATTATCTCAACGTACCTTAAATTTGCTTACCGCTGTTGTGAAGTTGCCTCTGTGCATATTAAAATTGCTTCGCCTAGTATAGAAGTTGCTTTTTTGTTATTGTGGAGTTGCTTTATTCGTTGTAAAGTTGCTTCGTCCCACAACGAAGTTGCTTCGTAGCGTACCAAAATTGCTTTTAACTGTTGTGGAGTTGCTTACCGTTATTTTGCGTGACAAATTTTTCTTTGTAGCGTACCAAGGTTGCTTTTTATTTGTTCTGAGTTGCTTACCACTGTAATGAAGTTGCATCATTGAACACCAAAGTTGATTGTGTTGTGGAGTTGCTTAGTGTTGTTATGAAGTTGTCTCATCGCACATCAAAGTTACGTCGTAACGTATCAAAGTTGATTTTAATTATTTGTGGAGTTGCTTACCATCGTTGTGAAGTTGTTTTGTGCAAGTACAATTGCTTTTCAAAAAGCAACTACTAGATAACTAATCATTGTTCTTGAAAATTTTCTTTACTCGTTATAAATTTGTCCAATGTTCTTATAAAATTGCCTACCACTGTTTTGAATATAATTTCTTTGTTGCACACAAAGTTGCTTCGTACTACACAAAAGTTGCTACGTGTCGTATCAAAGTTGCTTTTAGTTGATGTGTAGTTGCTTGTTGTTGTTGTGAAGTTGACTCATCGCACATAAAAGTTGTTACCGATGTTGTGAAGTTGCCTCATCGCACATAAAAGTTACTTACTGTTGTTTAAAAGTTGTATCAAAGCACATCAAAATTGCCTACCGCTGTTCTGAATCAAGTTTTTTTGGCGCGTACGAAATTGCCTCAATGCACACCAAAGTTGCTTCGTCGCGTATAAAAGTCGCCCGGGCGCCGGCTAGACGTGCCCTTTAAGTTTTGCTCCCTAACTTCTGGTCAGATGGTCAGTGATTTCAATGGCGAGCCTCTAGTAGTGGACAAGGACAAAGACGGGAAGCAGGATCCAGATCTGGATCTGAATCTGGAAGACGAGGATGAAGACGAGGACGAAGAGAAGGACGCGGACGAGGACGAGGCAGACGTGAAGGCACACAAGGTGGTAACAGACTTAATCTCTATACATAAATTGAAAGATCTGATGATTTTGTGCTGGCTGAATCCAGTAGCGTACTGCTAACTCGCCCTTCATTCTCGGTTTAGTTAATATACTCCAATTTTTATGTCTATTCAGCCGTTTGGTGATACAAAGGTAGCTGGTCTCGTGAAAAGACTACACGCTCCTATTGGAGATGAACTGGAGCCGAAGAAGCCAAGAATCGCAGAAAGCTCATGCGTCCATGGAGACAAAACTGAAGCTGCAGAGATAAAGGATTCCTCTATGCAGGTACTCCTTTGTGTGTAAACCCCTGCATCTGTATCTAATTTTACAACGAATCAAAAGTTTTCAGAGACAAATCAGTATGACCATTTTACTATACTAGATTTAAATGACTTGAGCTGAAGATAACTGTTAACCAATCACCGCTTCAATCCATTCCGATCGTAAGGGTATTTTATGCAACTGTTGAGTAGTTTTAGGAGGCACACACTTTATGAAACACTAGAGTATTTGCACTGATTAATCCAGTTCATCTGTTTAGTTACACAAAACTGGCACCAACGAATCTTCAAATGAAGGTACTTTGGTAGGACCATGATGATTTAGTTGTTAATATTACATTGGGTCAAAGTGTTTCTTATAGAAGTGAACGGTAGTATATATTGGCCTTCACCATTTGTCTGAACTATGAAAGGCTCAGAACTGCAAGTAAGCCGAATAATATACAGTGTACCATCTAGTGTAATTTTAAAATGCATGTTTTTGGTACGTAAATGTACTTTCGTCAGAACGTGGAAACAGATTATATCTATTGGTGTTCTTCTATACATAAATACACTATATATATTTAGCTCAGTTTTGTTGGTGCTTTGATGAGCTAGCTTGTCCTTGTGACCACTAGTGAACATAGGAGCACACAGTACATCTGCATGTAATGTGTCCCTTATTTGATGTGACTAAATAAGGAATTTGTTCTTGCGCACTGCACCAATGCAACATCTTAATGGTACAAAGATACTACTTTGATGATTAAATACACTCCATCTGCTCTTTGCACTGTTAATCCAATCCTTAGAAACTAGTATGACTTAGGCGGCCTACTTATCTAAGCATGAATTTAATCACATTTGTAGACATGTAGTACCTTACTATTATTTGCTTAATTCTAAATGCGTGTTTCTAATGCGCAAATGTATTTTTATCAGCACCTGTGAAGGGATTCTATTTTATGGTGTTCTTTAGTGTCTATAAATAGTGTGTATAGTTCAGTTCTGTTGGTGCTTTGATGTGCTAGCTTGTCGTTAAGATGATTTAGGTGGTCTACTTAAGCGTGAATTTGATCAGTGTTAAATTAAGCATTCCTAAGTGCACGCTTAAGCGATGAGCGGAGGCAAAACGCCCAGCGCTTAAGTATGCGCTTTATTCCTTCAGAAAACTGAAACTCAGCGCTGAGCACATAATAGAACCTTGAATTTGATTATTGAACGCATTTGTTGACTTGTAGAACCTCACTAGTTATGTCCTTTGATTGCTATGATCTGCTTAATTCCGAAGCGAGACATCTTGAGACTAAAGTCCCATGGTCTGAAACTCAGCATCCTGTTGAGGCCATATGTAGAAGAAGATAAATAAGGTGCTTAATACCTACGCCCTCCGTACCAAAATATAAGATGTTTTTAGATATTTCAATACGGACGGATGTATCTAGACGCTTATTAATGTGTGCTGCCTCCGTTCCTAAATATAAGATGTTTTATCCTTTTTTCTAGATTCACATGTATCTAGACACGTTTTAGTGTGTATGTTCTCTCATTGTACTTTCAAGACTGTAGCACACATGATCTTTTTAAACTCTTCTGCCTTTAGTAATTATATCATTTCACTCTATGATGACAAATGATTTTGTGAAGTCCAGTCAAAACTTCACGTTCTGAGAAAAAAATGATTTCATTATTTGAGAAGTTTGTACAGGCAAGCCAATAAGTTCGTCTTGATGTACTTATGCTTATGCCACTTCTCTTGTGTTTCATTTTCTTCCTGTTATTTTTCTGTTCTCTTATTTTGGTTGGTTATTTGCTATAATATTGACGTCACAACTACTATCATGTAGGTTGATGATTACAACATGGTGAATTTCATACCCCTTGACTTGAGAAAGGAGAGCAGGTAATGTCGTTTATTTTCTTTGTTAATATCTCAACCCTTATTGGTTTCAAAATGAGCCCTTTGCCACTTGAATCTTATCCCTAGACATGCTACTGATACTAGTACCCTTATGGATGAAAGTTTTACATACCATATAGTATTTCTTAAAAGGTTCCTATCTCGCCACATCAAAATGTCTCGGTGGCATAATAGCATTAGCACACTCTGAATCTGCTCTACTAATGTGGTGGCATAATAGCATTAATGCCATATAGTATTCCATTGTCTTGCTGTGATATACTGTATACTAGTCCTGCTTTGGAAATTTTCTATTTATGGAGTCCACACTATGTTTGGTCAGAAAGGTTCTATCATGAGATGAGTGTTCAGTCGAGGTTTACATGTGCTATATGTAGGTTATTTGGAAGTATAGTACTACAATGAAGTAACACTTTTGAGCCACATCTGATACATTTACCACGCTGCCACACTTTCCAGCATTCAATATGTGTTGTCAAACATTGACAACTGCATCCAGTACGGGGAAGATGCTGACGTGAAGGTCAGGAACTTCATTCCTGAGGAGGACGACTGATCATTTGATCATGCATAAACAGCGACCCAGTTTGTATCAGATGTAGTGTGTTCCATGGGACAGGGAGAAGAACAGTTTATCAGTTTGGACTGTCAGAGCAAAGCAGAATGCATCTGCAATGTGTAAATGAGCCTTATGCTTGTGGCCGTTGTTAACCAGCTATTGTTAACCAGCTATTGCCTGTAAAAGTTCTGTTCTGGAGCTTTTGAAAGGTATCAAACATGAGTAGTGGCTAAATACTGCGTGACTTATGCACTGATTCTGTTTCTTTTTCTACAAGACGCACAACCGTGATATTTGCTCCTCAGGTAACGCATATGGTGATGAGGAACCGTTAGTTATTTTTGTTCATGAAAAATGTGCATTTGCTTTTGCCAGGTAATAGCTTAGTTTTATTAATCATACGTTTACAATCACCTCCTGGTCGAACTAGCTTATCTAGCGCATAAATGGGCAGCTTGGTTAACATCTAGCCCAACAAAAGACACACTAAAGCTAGAAAAAACTGTCATAATCTCCTGGCATATAGGTTTCAGTTCTTATCTATCAATCCTCTCATTAGCAATCAGCTCAACAACTTCTTTGGCATCTGATTCGATGATTACTCGGGTATAGCCCCTCTTCGCTGCCAGCTTGGCTACCAGAATAGCAAGGCCCCCATACCCCAGTCATCATTGATTCTGGTATACCATAAGGCTTGTCCACGTAGCATGAGTCCCTGATGATCTCGAAAGATCACCCTCGGTACACGAGAGCTTCTCGCTGATGTAAAATTGCTCGCCATGTGTGGAACGAATTCTTTTTCCGAGGCACCTCAAGAAAGTCGGAATTGGGATAATATTTCCCTTTTAGCACCTTGGCACAAAGTGACTCTGGCTTAGCAAGCATTGCTTGGTTAAATAGTTAGAAGTCGCGAAAACCCATACCTCCCATTGCTTTCAAAATAGCAATGTCACACCATTTTTTCTAATCGAGTTCGAAATTAAGTTACATGACTTCACAAAGGATGCGATTTTGCATAATTCACAGGATATGTTCAAGCATCCCACCAAGACGTATTGAAGTATGCTCCAGTTTTAGTTGTCATTTCTGAAGTAAGTATGGTCTTTGAAACTAATATTTATGAAATATGTGAGCCTCGAGATACTCGTGGAACAATTGAAGTGATGTGCTTTAAGACCACATTTGCGACGGCCTAATGTCGCAACTATAACCTGATTACAAGGACCAGAATGAAAAAGAAACACAATGCATCTGACGTGCCGTAAGGGTTTGGTTCATAACAAAATAGAGTAGCTTGTAAGACTATCCCCAGTCGCGGTCCCCATATAACGTATGGCCAAGTTATTGTGGCCGTCTCTTCCTACTCGCGGCCCCAATAGAGAGTCTCCCAATAGTTTTTTTTACATGAAATTTAACTAAATTTGCAAACACAAATGGAGTTCAAAACATAGTTGAGGTGTTCAACAATCCAAATCGAGTTCAACACATAATTTAAAATTGAAATAAAATAATTGATACAATCCAAATCAAATGAAGTCTAACTAGGTCGTGACGACGCATTTGAGTCTCCACAAATGCTCTACTAGATCATTTTGGAGTTGGACATGGACATCTCCATGACCGATCTATGATGCATATTGAAGAAATCTGCAAGCATGCATGCTCATGGCAACCGTGCATTTCTGAATCGATGATAAACCAGTCATTCCAATGCAATCCTTGTTCAACTGGAAGTAGCTATCATACTCCCTCATACCATGCACCAACTCTAAGAACAAATCCCTATTTATTCGAAAGCGACGACGAAAATCCTTTACAAGAAATGTTGGCACTTCGGCAAAATAGTCACCGTATAGGATGCAATGACTCTCTGTCCTCTGCCTTGGCTTCTTCTTCCTCCTCCCAACCGAGGATCCTCCTCGTATGGTACGACATTGGTGGCCTCATCCGTTTGTTGTCGTAGAAGACAACCGATGAATCAAATGCTCATCTTCCTCAGGGTTGATGTTTTCTTCTTATTCCATAAACAACTACACCATCAACTTATCGTCGCTATATAAAACAGTCAATCAGTCGAACACCTTGTGTGCAAGGCGGACACGCGAGGTCACCATCGAGTCTCTAGGCAAGATGGAGGAGGCCCTCCACGATTTCTATGCCCGGTTAGAGGAGGCGAGCGCCGACAAGATTGTGGGGAGGGGCGGCAAAATGGCAGCGAGAGCGGGCGGGGCAAAATGAATCGGGATGAAAGAGAGAGAAGAGAAATAGATTTTTGGTTGTGTCTGTAACAACGCGGCCAACTCGCGTGCGATTTCATCCGGCACTATCAGGCGGCTCTCAATGCTTCGGGGTCAGGCTAGTAGCGCTGGACGGATTATTAAGCCGCGCCGGACGTAACTCATCTATGTGGACCGCGACTCGCTGGATGCGATTTTACGTCTGGCGTGCTAATAACGCTATTGAGAGGGCTACGAATGGAGATGCTCTAAGACAACGGCGGAGGAGATTGGGGGCGGCGAGGTAGGCGGTGCACCAACGACGGCTGCGAGGAGGATCCTGATTCTCGAGTAGGCTAGATACCTGCCATCGACTTCTCCTGGACTGGTTGGCGTATACTTTGGCAAGATCGCGGCTCGCAGGATTGGGGACGGTGATGTGTGCGGCGGAAGGCAGGTCCCTTCCAATTCCATATGAAGCGCAGGCTTACCTTTGATGCAAACCAGTTCTTGTATATAAATATACAAGCAGGGTGACCGAAGAGAGAGCGTCCACCAATCAAATCAAAGAAAAGGAAGAGAAGACCCTGGAAATTAGAGCGAGGAGGACGAAACTCGCCGAGCTCTAAACTCAACGGACCATGGCCTGGTCATGGTTTGAGGGGATGACGGGGAGAGGGACTCCGACCAGTGAGAGTGCTGGCGAAACCCACCGTATCGAACTGTCGGCAGGTCAAGTGCTCTGCATCGGAGCGTTAGCAGTTGTGTGCCGCGCGGGGTGGAGGTACTACCGGAAGAGCACGTGCCTGCGCACCTTTTTAGTTTTTCAAAGTATTCATACCATCTAGCTCAAATATTAAACCCTATGTTAATGGAACCAACACTACTACTTGCCTTTTCACAGTTTTACGGTGCAAGGCCCATAAAAAGGTGGATAGAAAAGAACATAACGACAACTATCTGCAAGATGCTGGTCAATGGAGAAGCCAGTGAAGGATCAACAATCTCTATTGATTCTACCAGTGACAAGAAAGGGTTGAAATACCAATTGGAAAAGGAGAAAATGTGAAGGATCCGTAAAGCAACAGATATTTCTCAATAACTTTGGAGAACGACAACAATGTCCTGACCTTGGTCGCCGTTTATAGAGAAGAAAATAGATGTTCAGCTTTGACCCTTTTCCTGTTTTTCTTGCAGACACCATAAGACATAGTTACCACTATGCGAAACAATTTTTGATTACTAGTCTTCCTGCAAGTGTCATATATGTGTATGCTTAGTACTATTAGATTATGCTTCCAATTCTAGCTAAATCATGTTGTTGCATACCTTTGAAATTTTTGGGAAGAGTTAGCACGTTGTTAAGTTGTTTCTTGGTCTTCTCTGTTTCACTAAGTTGCCTGATGACCGTACAACTACACCTGAACATAAAGGGGTATTCCGGGCACCAACACTTGGGGTTGACATAGAATCTTGTATCTTTTTTAAACCGGGAAAGAGCCTTGCCGTTCCATTGATATAGAAGAAAACCGAAACAAGTTAGACAATTTATGAGGAAAACCGGACGAAAACCATACAACGCAACGCACCATGCCGGCCCCAAGGCCACGCCCAAAAACGAGTCGACGAATATGTCGCCCTAGCAACCATAACCGACACTAAATGGCGGAGGCGACCTCAACGCAAGGAGAAACCTAGAGCCACCGCTCTGACATCCACGCCGGCCCCAAGGCTGCGCCCCAAAACAAGTCGACGGCCATGTCACCTTAACAAACATAGACAACACTAACACAGCGGAGGAAACCCTCAACGAAAGGCAAAAAAAACCCGGAGCCGCCGCTCCGACATTCACGCCGGCCTCAGAGCCACGCACCACCTAGCCGAAGATAAAGGATCGCCGCCGCCAAACACCAGCTGACTCCACAGGTCCCCCCTGGTCGGTGGAACATCCAAAGCGAGGCCCCAGGAGGCTAGCAATGCAGGAGCGCCGCCCTCGCCCGATCCCGCGAGGGATCTGGGGTTTTCCCCGGAGAACCCGACGTGGAGAAGCAAGAGCACCACCTCGACGACGCCTTCAAGAAGGACACGGCGCCCGAGGGCGTCGCCGTCGTCGGCCCTGGTCGAAAATCAGGGGAGGACTTTCGCTTGGCGATGTGTCCCGAACCCTGCAAACCGCCCGTCGAGGACCGGCTAGTCCACCAACACCGCATGCTGCAGCCACCGCGACACCTCACGCCACGGTAGGCGCCGCGCCGACCATGCCCTGGGTGTCGGGGGAATATCCCCCGGATACCCTCAAGACACCCAAGCAAAGGCCACGCCCAATAGATGAAGCCAAAGAACCAACCAAGGCCCAACCGGCTGGGGGAAGCGGCCGACTGCATATCCGTACCTGAGCCTGGCCTGCTGGACGATCGCACCCGCACATGGCCGACTGAGGAGCCGGACCCGGACATGGCTACCAACCGACAAGATCATACTGGTGGGCCAGCCTCCAGGCGATTAACGTGAACAGTGCCCACGGTCGGTCGTTACGCTCACTCGCCATGATTGCCCAGCTGGAGCCGGCCCATGTCATCCGCTACGTCACAACTAACGTCACGAGGGCAAACTTGTAACATCCTTGTAAACCCTAGCCCTAGCCCGCTGCCTTTATAAGGCGGGCCGGACCTCCCTACAAGGAGAGGAGGAGACAGACGACTCTCTCCACTCTTCTTCTTCCTCCATCCGGCTAGCTCAACGCAGTCGGCTTGTTCTGAGAAATAGCTGTAGGAGCACTTCGTAGCCCAATCTCTATGATCAAGCAACAGAAAAAAAAAGGCAGGACGTAGGGGTTTTACCTCATGATGAGGGTCCTGAACCTGGGTACATCGCGTGTGTTTGTCGTGCTTGTGCCCAATCCCGTGTAGGCGCCATCGTCGCCAAGTCCCACAACTTCTCCATCTCCGATGGATATGCCGTGCCACCCATCATGACACCGGGGCCGCCACCGCGGCATCCTCTCGTCCGGTTGCATTACAGCCCGAGATGCAGCATGGCCACCTCATGCCGGCCACACGCGCGGCGTATGCCCCATGACCCAGCCGCAACTCAGGGGGCCGCCCCCAGCCGCAGCTCAGGGGGCCGCCGCCCCGACGTCCTCCTCCCGGCCACGCCCGTGCCGTAGCCAGGAGCGCAGCGCCGCCATCGAAGCCTGCACAGCCGCCGCGCCCAGCGCTGGCCCGCGCAGCTCGGATGCAGCCTGCATGGGCCCAGCCAACCTGGCGACACCGTCGCACCGGCCACCTTCTGGCGCCGCACCAAACCACGAACCGCCGCCGCCATCCACAGCCGCACCCGCCCCTGCCGCCGACCTGCCACCCACGCAGCCAGGTCAAACGGGCCGCCTCCCACCAGATCTGGGCGCGAGGGCCCCGGATCCGCCGCCCCGCAGCTCGCCCGCGGTCCCGAAGCCGCCGCTCCCCTTCATCGTCCCAGTCGAGGCCGACGTCTGCCCGCGCCGAAATGAAAAGGGAAAGCACCCCGCCACCAGTTGTTTGGCAGCGGGGAGGCCGCCGCTGCCGCGGCATTGAGGCCGGCGGCAGCAGCGACGAGGAGGGGTGCAGAGGAGGTGTGGGCTTACGGCGGCGTGGGATTTCGCCCCCGGTGTCGTGTGGGAGCGACACGGGGGTATTTCTCCAATTGTCACATAGAATCTTGTATCTGGAAGTGTAAAATTTCACTGGCTGCCCAGTCGGTAGCTGAGATATAATCAAATGAACCATAAACAACTAAATTGCACGATCCATTGATCAACATTCAAAACACACCTCGATCCAGCGCGAGATCGACTCTCAGTGTCTCACGAGTCGCGTGCAAGATCGATGGGGCTTCCATGGGAGAGGAGGCTGCATACTGTCGGAAAACGGCCAGAATCCTGGAGCGTATCCGCTCAGATCGGGATTGAAGAGCGGATGCTAGGCAGGCGCAAGGCGCACCGTGTCACTGGATCTCAGATTCTCAGTCCATCTCAGTCCGCTTCCTTGGTTTCCAAATCCCTCCCGACACATCCTCCTCCTCCTATCTCCGTCCTCCGGAGCCGTCTCCTTGCGCCGTCTGAATCGACCTCGAATCGAATCGGGGGAGCCGGTTTTGGTGGGGTTTCCGGACCGGGCACCGTGCGGATTTTCGAAATAAAGGGGCGCCCCAGGCCCCAGCCGGCCAGACCCGTAAACCAGCATCATCTAGTCTAGGTTTTGCCCGCCGTTTGAGCTACAGTATGACAGAGGAACCGCCGCCGCCGACGGAAAGATCATGTCAGAGGGCTTGTTTGCGCGATCTGCTGGTAAGACATCCATATCTTCTTGTAGCTCTGGATTCTGCAACAGCTAAATCAGTGTCCTCACAAGCTTGAACAACAATATGAGGCAATTTTTACCAAGTTTCACTTTGCTTTTTAGTTGTTTTATACTACCATTCATTAGGTTTCAGTTCAAATTTAGTTCATTGTTCCACTATGCAGCAATCCTTTGAGAAAGTCATCTCGGCCAGTTTCTATAGCCCAAGCTGTGTCCAGCTGATAAAATCCCAATCTACCACCGCTGATTCATTGCTACTTCTTGCTGCATCCAAACTGCTAGAATAACTTACTTAAAAAGCAAGCAATTTCCCTTAAAATCCTACAACATCAATGCATGTGTCTGTGTGCTTCCCTTAAAACCCTACAACATCAATGCATGTGTCTGCGTGATGTTCCAAGACTGAAACTTCATTGTCCGAAGCATGAGCAACACCTTTGCATAGTCTTTAGAGCAGACCGACTGCTGCCGACACTTCAGAGCAGATCTTCAAAACAGATGTGCTTCTCACAGTTGACCTGCACAGCCTCCAGACTGTTGTTCTGCATAGAAGTCTGAAGAAGCATTTAGAATTCAAATTACATCGATGTAAACACAATTACTCGTCATCTACGTACAAATAGAGTCAGTAGAAACACATGTTATGTACAACATTCTATAACAGGGCCATGATAAGAAGTGTGGGTAATATGGTCAGTGTCCTTCACAGAAAGCTCCTAAACATAGCCTGTCCAACTTATGCAGTATTATTCTGTGCTGACACCTTGATGACCTCAAGGGGAGAGATGCCATGGTGGGATTTGTCACAGAGTCACATAATGACATTGTAATTCCTCCAGCGGGACATTCTCATGCCGCCTCCTGGACAGACTAAGGGGAACTCAAAATTGCCAATACAAAGACTCATCATGTCCAACAACACAATAATGACCAAAAAATGAACTGCAGGGATATAGAAAACTAACTCTGTTCTTGTTCTAAACGCTCATAAGTAATCTAACTATGTTCTTGCTCTTTGCTCCTGAGGTACCAAAGAATGCTTCCACGGTAGAATGCTGCCAATACCACGACAGCTTCCTGCAATAAGAGAACAGCCTGAAAAACGCAAAGCAAAAGCATTCAGTTATTTGCTCCTTGCAAGTTGGAACTAACAAAAACTCATTCCCCGCAAAAAAGAACACATTTAAAGGAAATCAACAGATATGATTTGAATTTGATTGTTTTTTCTTTGTGATAGTTATTATTACTACTAACACTAACAGACCATTCATTGATTGATTCTGAAACAGTCTGAGCTCGAGAAAAACACGTTTCCATCTTGGAAGCTGCTGTTTGACCTCGTCAGCTCCTTGGCGCTGCGATTGATGATTCACTTCATCGTTTCCCAGCGGCCAGCTGCCGTCCGCACCATGCATCCTCGCCACTTCACTACTCCACCACTCGGCCTGATTGACCTCGTGCGTTTCTCTTCGGCACCACCTGCCTCGGCACCTCTCCTCCTGTCTCCGTCAGTTGGCCGCCACAATGCGCCGCCGCGGCGTTCCACACTTGTGGGCCAAGTCCTCGTGGAGGTATTTGATGCATATTCTGACTTCCCCTTCACTGGCACCCTTACCATCTTCGATGGCCGTGCTTCCAACTATATCTACAGACGTGAGGAATGGTCTTGGCATATGATAAAAGATTTCAATTCGCGAAAGAAAGAATGGTTAACAAGACACGCCGACTCCTCCGAATTCAAGGTATATATACATGATTTTCCATTTTATATATGTATGTATGATTGTTCTCACTTAACACGCTAGCTATATGAATGCAGAATAGGCTGCGGCTCACTGGACCAGGTCGTGCCATCTCGGCATCTCGCGGCTTCAGCATCAGCGCATTTGTCCCCGAGACGCGTGAGACGTACACAGTAGCCTATGATTCGCCTGATTGGGACGGTTTTGGCAGGCACGGTGAGCCCAACACCATAACCATCAGAACAAGCATGGGCAATTTATACGTGGTGTGTGCGGTGCTGAGTGACGCCGTGCGTGCCGATCTGGAGGTCACGGTGAGCCTGCCGTGGGTGTACCCTTTCGCTAATGTGCGTGGTCATGTTATGGCTTACATCGGCACGTTTGAGATTGCGACCACGATCTTCAGCAGAGACGCCAGTGACTGGGTGGTAGATTGCTCCTTCACCGACGACCAAGATGGTACGGGCACGGAATTTTTCCTCCCGTTGGACCGATATCACCTTGTGGTGCCAATTGGATCATGTCTGCACATAAAGGGGGAGCTCGTATTGAACGGATGGGAAACAATATCTATCAACCATTCTATCCCAGTCGAAAGTGACTTCTTCGATACTGGTTGGGACGAGGACAAGGATTTAGAAATCGATACCGATGTATGCTTAACTCTTAGTAGTGTAGAGATATGAATTTGTTGTAACAGTATTTCCGTTCTGCTGTACGCTTACTTCTTAGGAATGTATGGAGATGAATTTGTTGTACTAGTATTGTCCCTACTTTCTTAACGGGCACCCCATGCATGTGTGCTTACCGGTGTACATGTCACATGATCTTTCGTCGTCTCTCTTTGGGGTCTGCTGTTTGTTTGTGCTGCAGCTTACTAACAAGCAGAGCTAGAGCAGCGCTAGTTGGTTGGTAGGCGTGCTTTTTTACGGCCGGTGAAGCTCGAGAACCATAAATGGAGCCCAGTCCGTCCCTCCACGGAGGAGGGGGCGACCAGCCGTCACGGTGGAGCAGACGCTGATGGTGCTGTTGCAGCACTCAGGGGAGCCGCAGAAGCTTGGTGCTGTGGACAAGGGCACAGGGGAGAAGAAGCAACGGGAGCAAAGCGCGCATGTACCATGCCATTGGTCGGCGGCGCGCGAGGCACCTAGGTACGTAGGTATACGTATCTCTAGGCGAGTTTTGCTTGAAGATATCACACGAGTGACAACACTAGCTAGGAACAGAACTGTTACAATGCTGAGATTCACCTGTAAACCGTCACACTTATAGCCGGCTGCCGGCATGTGAAACTGGAGATTGACTGAAATGAGAGGGCAATGGGCAGGCAAGCTGCAGCGCAATTTCCACCGAGCAGAGACTTGTTAATTAGTGACTTAGTGTGGGCGTAAAACGCACGACCATATACCAACACGGAGGAGGCAATGTCAAAGCCTGAAGTTCAAACGGACAACAGCACTGCCCAGAAACTACGCTTGTCTCCGGCAGTGTCTAGCATTTCAAACAGGCATACATGAACCTACTACAGTATCATGGTACTTGCATAGCAAGGATTCGCTTAGGTGTATCTCCCGTACGTGCAAAGTTTGGACGTGATTTGGAGTTTACAGTACGCAGAATTTTCTCAGTTTCACACTGCAATGAAGGTTGTGTGTTCTTTGCCTCTTCCATGCATGGTTAAGCACAAAACTTTACACTAAACATGTAGTACTACGTAAAGTGAGGTAGCGACACGCACGCCCATTTGTTTGACTATGTATGTGCACACGTACGTACCATAAAGTACAATTAGGAATATTAACTAGTCAGTGCTGACGGAGTGTTGAGTAAAACTAGCTAGGAGTGCTGTACTCGGCCGTATTAGTAGGAGCATCAGTCTTCTTTCTATCTGACTGAAGCTAGCAGCCAAAATGCATGCCGGATTGCCGGACGGGTATCTTCTGCGAAACTGACCTTCCGTGCGACCGGAGGAGTCCACTGTTTTTCACGACTGTTACAAAAAGAGGCCCGTTGTGATCTGACTAGGAAAACACGTAACACGTACCTCCACCACTTTGTTACAAATATACTCCCTCCGTTCTATAATATAAGATGTTTTATGGAGGCGGCGTTTTGGCTCGTGGGTGCAGATGCACCCACTAGGTAAAACATTTTTAGTTTTTTTCAATGTGTCAAAAAATTCCGAAAAAAAATCTGGATATGCATCAACATTTTTAGTGTTAGCACAAAAAATTTCGCTGTGAAAAGACATTTTGTGTGACCTGTGCAAAAAAGACAAAACCATGTCTCGTACAGAAGTCTTTCGTAGCAATCCGGATTTGTCTTTTTTGCACAGGTCGCACAAAATGTCTTTTCACCGCGAATTTTTGTGTGCACCCATAAAATATGTTGAACTATCTCCATATTTTTTTTTGAATTTTTTGACATTTGGAAAATGGGTTTTTTGGGTCATGGATGCAGATGCACCCATGACCTGAAATGGATTTCCGATGTTTTATACTTTTTTCACATTCACATTTGTACCACATGTATCTAGACATGTTTTAGTGTATATGTTCATCCACTTTTTATTCTTTTAGTCCGAATCTAGACAACATGTGAAACATCTAAAACATCTTATATTGTGGAACGGAGGGAGTATATGTGAAGAGCAACTCCAGCTTGGTACAGACCCACGTTGCACATGCAGGCGGGCTCGCAGTATAACCTTTTTCAACGATTATATATGGGTGTAAAGAATCAAGGTTTTAAAATTTATAGCTTTGAATTATGAGTTAAAAATAGGATAAAATTATTCTCTAAAATAAAATAAAATAATATTAGGAATATAAATCCTAAATCTAAGTTATTATTAATCTATTTACTTATTTAAAATAATATTGAGCTTATTATTATTAAATGATTAAAGATTTAATAAAAATCATTAAGTGATTAAAATATGAAATAAAGGAGAACAAACTCCAATAAGTCTAAATTGAAAAACCTTGGGATTTAAAAAATCAAAAGCAACTCATCATATTCACAATAGCATGAAACTGGATCTTTAAACATTAACCTTTTCGGACAACGACGTTAATTTTTAGAACCGAAAGTTCGTGGGTCACTCGAAGTTTTAGACTGTATTATCTCTTAGTCTCAAGGCAAGTTCAACCTCACTCATATCTGTTTCGATATATTTTTATCAAGCAATTGCAATCTATTTATATTGTTTGTTACTTGCGTTAAAATAAATTTCTACTTTCACATAATTATGTATCGACTATGTTGGTCAGCAATGAAAACACATAAAGATTGATGTCGTGGAGATTCCATTGTACCGGGAAAATATTCATCCAGAATTATAACCAAATGTCGGTAATTGTTCTTGCGCCGTATACACAACATTGACCATGAATCCCAGTGCGGGATAGGCAAGTCAGAAGTGTCTTCCTCCTTTCGCATATCCTCGGCCGGCTAACCACGTTGGATCCGTTGCGGCAACCAACGGCGTGGGAATGCGTATACTTCCAACATTGCAGGGTGAAGGTTTTAGCATCTCGTGAGTGGTGATGTGCTATTGTGGAGAAGAACTCGGTATGGCTTGGGGACCTGAGACCGGGTCAGAACACACCAATGCGTGTGAAAAGTGCAACAAGGCTAGGGATACTTTTGGGTAAAGTGAGGTATCTCCGCAGAGTGTCAAAGTTGTGGTGCCTACATTCTAATTTCAGGAAGGAACTACAATCGCAGCGGGAAAAAAAATCCTAGGAGATTCTCACAACCCGTGGAAGCAGACATATATAGTTTTTCGGAATGAATCTTGAATTTTGAACAAATGTTTACGAAAATTGCATTATTAGTAATGACCAACGGTCATGACCTTAGATAGAGAATTCAAACACCTTGTCTCAATCTCCTATTTGAACTTGTTGTGTACGTTGAATGAGCATCCGCTCCCTATAAAACCCTTTCCTTAGACTCTGAAGAGTTGATCGGAGAGGACTATGGAGCATACCATGAAGGAGAGGTCTACTTTGAAGCACCGGAATTGTCCGAAGGAATCGACTACATGATCTCCTATGGAGGTGATGACGTGGAGGAAGAATCAAAGGCTTAGACGTCCATAGTCATAGGAACAGGGCCGAGCGACTCTAGATTAGTACTACATAAGTTGCCGAGCTCTGATGTTTCTTAGTTTGATAATTTATGTATTTAGCAAGTTGGTAAACGTTAATGCATCAGTACTTAATACTTCTCAAATGTCTGAGGAGGACGTTGAAATATTTGTACAAATTTGGTTTGTAATAATCAACAGTGTGTAATATTTGGACCTGTAATGTTTCTTTTGTACTTGTCTGAGGGATGTAATATTTGCGGAACAAGGTTTCCATGAGTTTTATGTCAACGACTTGCACACTACAATATGCAGTGGTGTGCTGGGTCACCGCAAAAATTCCTTTTAAATTTATGTTTTTAGATTTTCTAAATACAGGCTGCCATGTGTACCGACATTCCTCGTATCTCGAGAACGCGATCAATACCAGTTGTGTGCCAAAAACACGCCACAAGTAGTATAAATGGACCCACTACTAGACTATTATCTACTAGTGCATAATAACCCCCAAAATATATTTGACTAGAAAAAAAACAAAAATCTTGCTAATAACCAATATAATCTGCGCTCTCGAAATTTCTATAAGTATATATGATTAACTACTCATATACTAGAACATTTGTTAAGATTTTTAGACCATGGGATTTAGAGTTCTCTACCATAAATATGTATAAAAATATATAGTTTATCCAATTGTAAACATAAAATTGATGAAGAAAATAAAGATATAAAACCAGTTTTTAAATATAATGCAACCCAAGTATATATTTCATCGATATATGTGACAATTGTATAACAAACAACACTCAACTAATATTTAGCAACTTTATTATTTTTTAATTATGCTACTCCCTCCGATCCATTAAAACTCTCGTGAGAATACAACGTAGCCAGTACAACCCGTACACATATCTAGCGCCAGAAAAGTTTTTCTGGATCGGAGGAAGTAAATAAATAGAAAATTACACAATAAGACCAGACCATGCTATAATAAGTTAAGTAGTAAAAACACAATAGCTTCTAAACGACCATGCGGTCGGTAAGCATGGCCGTGTTCTACACGCCTAAGAACGACATCCTTGCCGCCGGTCTTCTATATGCCTTTCCAGATTGTATTCTCCATGGTCTCAGGTCTCAGAGAACTTTACAAAGATAGAACTTATAAAAGAGAGGGAGAGGGGAGGGGGAAGAAAGCGGTGGACTACTGCCGGTGCCGTCGAGATCACCACAGGTGCAGCTAGCCCGCCGACGCGCAGCCCGCCGCGCCTCGCCGTCTTCACTCCATGGACAACAGGTGGAACATGAGCCTCCATCCCCCGTGACAGCAACGGTCGCGACGACCTTGTACCACCCAGACGATGCCCCGTCTCTGACTCCGTGGTACGCTTTGCCAGACTCCTAGACGAGGTACCCCGCCACTCCACCGGCGACGAGGGTGGCCACCTAGCCGTTTTTGGACACCGAACGGTGCAATATATAGCCGTTTCTTGGAGAGTGCTAAACCCTTAAAGTAGATCCCTTCTTATATTCACTACGACCACACCATGTCATACGGTTCTATACGGCATAGTTAATTAGATACATAGATGACTAACGGGAATGTAAAAGACAACAATATAACCGACGATTCATGAATGAATGATCAAATCGATCGACTACGGGCAGACTGCAGACTGTAATAAGCCATAGCATGTCACGTACGTACATCACGGACACGCGTTAGTGCAACGCCGGAGGGGGGCATGTCACGCGAGTGTCGTGGGAGCGGCACGACGGCCCGGCTGTCGAGTCCTCCGTCACTCCTCCCTGCAGAACCCGGCGCGCCAGCTTCAGACTCAGCACCTTCTGCATCAATGCTCTTCCATCCCTCGGCTCCGACCCAGCACCAACACCGCCCAGTGCCGAAGTCGCAACAACATCCTCGGCATCTGCTCCGCGATTACCAGTGGCCCCCTCCTCTGTGGAAGGCAAGCCGTCGTTGTGGCGGTGTGGTTCAGCGGCGCCGTGAACCACCGGAGATAGGACCTCAGGTTTGTGCGACTCCCCTGGAGGCGATCTCGAACCGTAGGAGCTCTGGACGAGGGCACAAGCAAGAAGAAGCAACGAGAGCAAAGCGTGCGAGTAGCGTGCCATTTGGTCGGCGAGGCACTACGTACTGACTCTTTTTCTCTTGCAGTGCAAAGATATCACACGAGTGACAAACACTAGGAATAGAACTGTTGCAATGCAGAGATTCACTGTCAAAGCGTCGTACGTACTTATAGCCTATAGCCGGCCGGCATGTGAGACCGGAGATCGGCCGAAATGACCAGGCAATAGGCAGCAAGGCACCGCGCAATTTTCACCGAACATGGGCGACTTGTTAAATTGTGTATGCCAGTAAAACACTCATGAGCATACCAACACCAAGGAGGCATTGTCAAAGCCTGAACTTCAAAGTTCAAACAGACAACATTCTGCCCAGAAACTACGCTTGTCTCCGGCCGTACGTGTCTAGCATTTCGAACATGCAAACCTTGTCGGTGGTTTTGTACTGTGTACAGCTAGTCGGCTACTGTGGTTTTGCGAGGAATATACTACAGAATCATGGTACTTGCGTAGCAAGGATTCGCTTAGGCGTATCTCCCGTACGTGCAAAGTAGTGGTAGTTTATGCTAGTTGTCGGGGTTTGGACTTAATTTGGAGTTCTGCAGTTGGCAGAATTTTCTCAGGTTCACACTGCACGAAGGTTGTGTTCTTCGCCTCTTCCACTGTTTTTTGTGATCTGACCATGAAAATACGTACCTCCGCCACTTTGTTACACATGTATGTGCAGGGCAACTCCGGCTTGGTACAGACCCACGTTGTACATGCAGGCGGGCTCGCATTTAGAGCATGTACAATCGGAAGCGCTTGGGTAGACGCTTGGGGAGAAAAAAAAATAGGACTATAGTCCTGTCGTTGCATCAAGATTCAAGAGTTTCTTCCTGTAAAATAAGAGTTTGTTGCTCCAACGGAAGGCGCTTAGTTAGGCACTAAATCTGTGCTGGATAGCGTCCCTATCGCTGGAAAAGAACTCGATTTGTGTGGAGGAAACTGCGGAGCGACCAACGCTTTATCTAGCAGCAATAAGCCTAATCCCAGGATTTGACGTAAACTGGCAAAACGGCAAGGAATTTAGTCCTGGCGTGGGGCTAAGCGCCTAGCGATGTACGTGCCCTTATAACTTTTTCAATGATTATATACGGGAGTAAAAATTTAAGGTTAAAAGTTATAACTTTGAATCATGACTTCAAAAAAGGAGAAAATTGCTGTCTAAAATAAAATAAAATGAGGAATTTAAAATCCTAAATCTAAGTTATTACGAGTATTAAGCTGCTACTTATTTAAAATAATATTGACCTTCTTACTAAATGATTAAAGATTCAATCAAAATCATTAAGCGATTAAATATGAAATAAAAGAGAAAAATCTCCCATAAGTCTAAATTGAAAAACCTTGGATTTAAAACTCAAAAGCAACTCATTATATGCCGAATAGAATGAAACTGGATCTTTAAACATTACCCTTATCGGACAATACGCTAATTTTCAGAACCCGAAGTTCACAAGTCACTCGAAGTTTTAGACTGCATTATCTCTTAGTCTCAAGGCAAGTTCAATCTTGCTCTATTTGTTCTGATGCATTTGTATCAATTAATTGCAATCTATTTATACTATCTATTACTTGCGTTGAAATAAATTGGTACTCCCTCCGTTCCACAATGTAAGCCTCTTTAGCAAGCTAAACTAGCTTGCTAAAAAGGCTTATATTATGGAACAGAGGTAGTACTTTCAAACAATTATGTATTGACTATGTTGGTGGGCAATGAAAACACATAAAGATTGATCTGGTGGAGGTTCCATTGTACCGGGAAAGTATTCATCCGGAATTAATTATCAACAAATGTCGGCAATTATTCTTGCGCCATATATACAACATTGACCATGAAACCCAGTGCGGGCTAGGCAAGTCATAAGTGTCTTCTTCCTTTCACATATCCTGTGGGAGTGCATATACTTCCAACATTGAAGCTTTTAACATCTCAGGAATGCTGATGTGCTATTTGTTTCGTACCGGATGGATATGCGTGGTCATGGAGAAGAACTTGACATGGGTTGGGGACCTTAGACCGGGTCAGAACACACCAAGGCGTGTGTGAAAAGTGCAACAAGGCTAGGGATACTTTTGGGTAAAGTGACGCATCTCTACAAAGTGTAAAAGTAGGGGTACCTACATCAAAATTTTAGGAAGGAACAACAATCGCAGCGGGAAAAGAATCCCATGAGATTCTCACAACCCTGGAAGCCGACATCAATAGTTTTTTTTTTTGGAAATTGACATGAATAGTTTTTTTTACGCTGACGTCAATATTTTTTCAGAATGAAACTTTAATTTTGAACAAATATTTACAAAAATTTGCATATTTACTAATGACCAACGGTCATGACATTACATAGAGAATTCAAATACCTTGTCTTAATCTCCTATTTGAACTTGTTGAGTACGTTGAATGCATATTCGTTCCCTATAAAACCCTTTGCTTAGACTCCGAAGAGCTGACCGGGAGGACCATGGAGCATACCATGAAGGGGAGGTCTACTTTGAAGCACCGGAATTTTCCGAAGAAGTCGACTACATGATCTCCTATGGAGGCGACGAAGTGGAGGAAGAATCATAGGCTTAGACATCTATAGTCATAGGAACAGGCTCGAGCACTCTAGATTAGTACTACATAAGTTGTTGAGCTCTCATGTTTCTTAGTTTTCTAATTTCTATATTTAGCAAGTTGGTATACGTTAATGCATCTCTACTTCTCAAATGTCTGAGGAGGACGTTGAAATCTTTGTACAAATTTGGCTTGTAGGACTCGCAATGTTTATTTTTTTACTTGTCTGGGGATGTAATATTTGAGGAACAAGGTTCTCATGACTGTTATGTCAACTACTTGCACTCTATAATATGCAGTGGTGTGTTGGGTTACCGCCAAAATTCCGTTTAAATTTATATTTTTAGATTTCCTAAATATAGGCTACCAAGTGTACCGACTAGTACCTCGAGTACTAGTGGTGTGTCGTTGTGGTGGCATGTTTGTCTTGCACGCCATCAATACCAGTTGTGTGCCAAAACACGCCACTAGTAGTACAAATAGGACCCCACTACTAGACTGCTATCTAATAGTGCATAATAACCCGCGAGATATAGTTGACCACAAAAAACCAACAAAAATATTGCTAGCAATATAATTTATGCTCTCGAAGTTTCTTTAAGTATATATGATTAACTACTCATATACTGAAACATTTGTTAAGATTTTTTAGACCATATGATTTAGAGTTATCTACCATAAATATATGTAAAAATATATAGTTTATCCATTTGTAAGAATAAAAATGACAAGGAAAATAATGATATAAAACCAATTTTTAATATAGCGTAATCCAATTAAATATTGCATCGATATATATATATATAACAATTGTATAACAAATAAAACTTGGACACGGCGTTTTGGGTTATAGGTGCATCTGCACCCGTTAGGTAAAACATTTTTAGTTTTTTTTCAATGTGTCAAAAAATTCCGAAAAAAATTTCGGATATGCATCAACATTTTTAGTGCTAGCACAAAAAATTTCGCTGTGAAAAGACATTTTGTGTGACCTGTGCAAAAAAGACAAAACCATGTCTCGTACAAAAGTCTTTTGTAGCAATCCGGATTTGTCTTTTTTGCACAGGTCGCACAAAATGTCTTTTCACCGCGGATTTTTTTGTGCTAACATGAAATATGTTGAACTATCTCCATATTTATTTTTGGAATTTTTTGACATTTGGAAAATGGGTTTTTTGGGTCATGGGTGCAGATGCACCCATGACCCGAAATGGATTTCCGATAAAACTTAACTAATATTTAGCAACTTCATTATTTTGTTAATTATGTTAAATAAGTAACAGAAAATTGTACACAATAAGATCATACCATGCTACAAATAAGTTCAACGTATAAAACTTTAGTATAAACACAGTGCCGTCGAGCTCGTCGCCGGTGCAGCTAGCCCACTGACGCGAAGCCCACCGCGCCACGCCGTCTTCACCCCTTTGACAACAGGTGGAAAAGGAGCCCTCCAGCCCCCGTGCGGGCGACGGTAGTGGCGACCTTGTACCACCCAAACCATGCCCCGCCTCCGACTCCGAGGTACGACTTGCGACACTCCCAAAAGAGGTATCCCACCCCTCCATCGGCGACAACGACGGCCATCTCGCCGGCTGAGGTCACAACATACTCTAACCCAACGTTCTGGTCACGGGCCATCACGAAGAAGGACATCTCGATTCTCTTCTCTTTTCTTGATCTCGTTCTCGCTCTAGCTGGTGGTGCTGGTTTTCACTCGCTGATTGAATCTAAATGGAAGGAGAGGCGAAATGGGGCGGCTATTTGAAGACAAAATTTGATTCACCACCGGCTCCTCGCCCCCACAGGCAGATCATGCTCTTCCTGTCTTTGAATCATCGGTCCTCTGCTTTTCTACGACCGTGGGGAGAGACCAGAGAGAAGAACGGGGGGTAGAGCAGACAGAGATTGACCTTTAGTGTATGCCATATCGACATCATGTGGGATGATGGCCACAGAATGGTGCAATATATAGCCGTCTCCTCGATCGAGAGTGCTAAAACTTCAAAATAGATCATATATAGAAGTTTCTTACAATCACTATCTATCCTTTTTCACCTTAAATACGCTATGATCACATCATATCACACTTCCTATACGGATTAACGACTAACACGGAAAAGTAAAAAACAACAATTACTATATACGATGATTCATGAATGAATGATCAATTTGATCGACTACAAGCGGACTGTGTAAGCACTATCAACCAACACCCATCGTTGTCCTGCGTTAGTGCAGCGCTGGAGGGGGGCAGGTTACATGAGTGTTGTGGGAGCGGCACGAGGGCCCGGCGGCCGAGTCCACCGTCACTCCTCCCTGCAGAACCCGGCGCGCCAGCTTCGGACTCAGCTCCTGCTGCATCATCACTGCTCTTCCATCCATCCGCGCCGACCGGACACCAACCCCGCCCAATGCCGAAGTCGCAACAGCGTCATCAACGTCTGCTCCACGATGACCAGTGCCCCTCTCCTCCCTAGAGAGCAAGCCGTCGGCGTGGCGGCGTGGTTCGGCGGCACCGTGAACCACCGGAGATAGGACCTCCAGCTTGTGCGGCTCCCCCGGAGGCGATCTTGAGCCGTAGGAGCTCTGGACGAGGGCACAGGCGAGAAGAAGCAACGAGAGCAAAGCGCGCGAGGACCGTGCCATTTGGTCGGCCAGGCAACTAGGTACGTAGCTAGGCGAGCTTTGCTTGAAGATACTACTGAGTAGTGACTCTTTGTCTCTTGCAATGCAAAGATATCACACGAGTGACAACACTAGGATTAGAACTGTGGCAATGCAGAGATTCACTGTCAAAGCGTCGTACTTATAGCCTACTATAGCCGGCCGGCGTGTGAGATCGACCGAAAGGACCAGGCAATAAGGCAGCAAGGCACCGCGCAATTTTGACCGAACATGGACTTGTTAATTACTGTATGTGCATGTAAAACGCACGAGCATACCAACTCGGAGAGGGCAATGTGACAATGTCAACAAAGCCTGAACTTTCAAACAGACAACATTCTGCCCAGAAACTACGCCTGTCTCCGGCCGTGTGCCAACCATTTCAAACATGCATGCAGTGTTTGTCGGTGGTTATCTACTGCGGCATGCACCTTTTCGCGAGGAATATACTATCATGGTAGTACTTGCATAGCAAGGATTCGTTTAGGTGTCTCTCCCGTACGTGCAGAGTAGTAGTATATGCTAAGTCGTCGGAGTTTGGACTTAATTTGGAGCTTTGCAGCACCCAGGATCTTCTCAGGTTCACACTGATCGACTGAATGAAGGTTAATTATAACTTAATAGTAAGCATCTACGATCAACACGCACGTCCATATGTTTGACTATATATGTGGTCAGTGCTGATCTCAAGAGTATCGAGTAACACTAGTAGGAGTATTAGTCATGCAGAGTGCTGGTCTTTAGAGTATCAGTGTTCTTTCTATATGAAGCTAGCAGCCAAAATGCATGCCGGATTGCCAGGCCAGTATCTTCTGGGAAACTGACGTAGCGTGCGGCTGGAGGAGTCCACTGTTTTCCACGCCTCCATCACCGACTTACGAAAAGAGGAAACACCGCCCGTGGTAACCAGGAAAACACTGTACAGTACCTTCTATGGAGGGCTCGTCCTCGAAGAAGTGACACGTATGTGCCGCCCTCGGGCCTCCCCGTCGAAACGCCGGGCGGGCGGCAGCGGCCGTTCAGTTGAAGGAGGGAAAAGCCGGCCGGGGGCGTGGTACTCCGTTGCTCGCGGGCAGGTCGTCAAATGTCTAGATGTTGTGCTGCTGGTTGGAAAACGAACATTACGATATGATGGGTGCTTGGTTAGAGCATCTCAAACAGACCCCTTAAAAATATGGTGGGTGCTAATTCGCAAAAAAAAAAATGGTGGGTGCTTGGTTAAAGAATCTCTAACAGATCCCTTAAAAATGAAACCGTAAAATCGATATAAGGTATGAAAATTAAACCATGAATGATTTTTACGATATGAAACAAAGCCATACAGAACAGGTACCGTAAATAGATACTGTAAAACGTAATCTGCCACGCGGGACCCACCCCATCGTCTTCCTCGCGCAGATGTCAGATTGGATCGCCCACGGTCCTGACACCCGCGCCGCCACGCTGCTATCCGTGTGCCACCCGCGCCGCTGTGTTGCTCGTCGTGTGCCAACTGCGCCGCTGCAAGCCACGAGCTCGAAATTAGCCAGAAATTGGCTGGAACTGGAAGCGGTGGCGGTGCGGAACTCTCTCCTCACGACGTCGGCGGTGGGGATGGCCAGAGATACTGTAGTTAATATTCAGCCCGCCAACGCCTCACGTGAGATGGGGGAAACCAAAAAAATCAACCCCAAACCCGAATATATGAGGGATATGCGGATCCATTTAAGGAGAATCTTAAAATATTTTAAGGCTCGGTCGAAAATAAGAAATCTGCGCGGATCATCTTTTCTTTCCAAACCCTTAAAAGAATGGTTATTATAACGGTTTGTTCCATTTAAGGCTTTGTTCGGTTCGTGGGGAACCAATCCCCACAGGTAAGGTAACTAACCCACGCAGGGATCGGGTGATCCCCGCATGTCACCCGTTTCCCCTGATCGCACGATTCTTTTCCCTGTAACCCCGTGTGCGTTCGGTTAAACCTCTTGCTTCTCAGCTTGTACATTTCTCAAAACAGTTTTTGTACATACAACTTGAACAAGCTATTTTTCTAATATGATTTCATCATTAGCCATGAAATTTTGGCAGTAAAACTATCAACCAGCATACTTAAGTTGCACGTAAGTCTGAGATTGAACACAAATAGTTCATCCAAAATCGAGCTTACATGAGCGACAATGCTGAACTACTGCGAGACTTCCATTGTGTTTTTGTGCATCTTTAAAGACACGCAGTGCTTTTACCTTCTCCTCCTGTGAGACTTCCATTGTGTTTAGCCGAGCAATGCAGTTCTTGATTGAGAACTCATCCACATTCCTCAAATCAACAACATACATGCAGGCAAGCATTTGTTTAATACCATTTGTTTCAATATTGTAGCTACGGCAACAACATACATGCAGGCAAGCAGGCAGAGTACTAGTACGTGTTGTGTACAGGGGGCATTGCAGGCGCGAGATTCAACAGTAGCAGCAGCTAGAACGAACAAGTAGAAGAGAGTATTCACCCTAGAAACCGTACTTGGAGAAGGCCTGTACCACGCCGCCGGAATCCATGGCAGCAACCTACCACTACTAGCTCGGCAAGAACCCTCATCTCCAGATTGGAATCCAAGAACCCTAGAATTTGAGGCAGGAGAAGAGGAATGAAGGAAGAGGAGCTTACCGGCGAGATGATTTTTTCGCGAGGGAGGGATGCCGGAGATGCGGAGGCGCCGTGACCGCTGCCGCCGAGCTTGCCCCCGAGTGGCGTCGCCGCCGAGTTCGCCTCCGGGTGACGTCGGTGCCTCGCTCGGGATTCCTTCCACGGGTTGGGAGACGATTTTCTTTTCCCCCGTGGAACAGAGGGGATCGGCAGGGGTTGGGCTGGCGTAACTTCCACGCCAGGTGTAACCGAACGCCGAATTATTGGTGGGCCGGTATTACACCCCGGAAGGACCGACACATAGGGGTTGGCCGGTATTGGGCCGCAATACACGCCGGTGTGGGAGTAACCGAACAAGCCCTAAGAGCATCTAAGAGCATCTCCACCGGGGGGTCGCAATAGGCCCCTAAAGCTCCATTAGGGCCCCGGACAGAAAAACAGGCCACACTGGGGGGTCGCAAAGGCTTTATCCAGCCCGAAAACTGTCCGGCATCGCCAACAGGGCCTCCAAAGTTGGGGGTTGTCTTCACGGTGCCGGGCATCTCCACTGACAGGATAGGCCCGTCTGTCATCCTCACACACGTCCCTTCGAGGGTTTAATGGCGGGGCAGCCTTACGAAGCAGCGCTGCAGCCGACGCGGCGGAGACGTATCGCCGGCATTAAACCAGCACGTCGCCTCACCGGCCAACCGTCCCTTCCCGCGCGCGCCACCATTTCCCGCCATCCTTTCCCACCGCTTCGCGCCCATCCTTTCCCGCCGCTTCCCGGCGCTAAAAAGAACATCGCCGTCCCCCCGCTTCTCACCGTGCTTCTCACCTCGCCGTAGATAAACACCCAGACCGCCACCACCATGACGCGCAAGTTACAGACCGCATGGGTCACCATCACTCAAACCACGCGCCGCCGTTACCCTCTGGAGTGGGGAAACCCTCCTCCGCCTCCTCCTCCTCCTCTTCTTACGGCCCTGAGGGGTGGCAGGGTGGGCAGCCGAACCGGGGGCCCCATCTGGGTCCGTATGTCTATATATTGTAAGCCCAACAAAAAAACCTTTTAGCTAATGGGCCAGAGAGGCAAGGGAGGCAGTGTACTCACAGGAAACTAAACCATCGATGCCTTTAGGTCTTCCGCACGGAAGGGAATTCCGCCATTCCGTGACTTCCGTCCCAATCCTGCCCAGGTCGTGAACTTGCGATTGGCGATACCCTGACCGGCTGAACCCATCCTGTCCAGACGGCCAGGCAGTGACCATGATCGGTGATCCCCAAGCGCTGTCCCTCAAGGAGGTGAGTACTGCTGTACGCCTGTAGTGATCTAGAGTTCCAGACCGACCTTTGTCTATTTTTCTCTCGATCAAATCAATGAATTATGTATTGTATGCATATATTCAGGACAAAGGACGTGATCTTCAGTTTATTGTCTCGGTGATTTTAACTTTCGGGGCCGACCGTCGCGTATAAATTATTTGATATGCGTACTGCTTTTGGATGCATTTACGTGTTACTGACAATATATTTTACGTGTTATTGATGATATAAATTATTATTATATGATGCCCATATTAAGAGGGCCACAAAATTTAGTTTCGATCAGGGCCCCAAAATCTCAAGACCGGCCCTGGCAGAGGACGACGAGGCCCTCGACTTCAAGTGGGAGGAGCCGGAGGAGGAGGAGGAGGAGGGGGAGGCACCTGTGCCGGTGTCGGTGCCGAAGGATGTGGTGGCGCGCGAGCAGATGCACGAGCCACCCATCTGCCTGGACTAGCACGCGGCGTTCTTGTCCTTCGTCACGGCGCGCGAGGAGGAGGGGCGCCGCCGATCCGGGAGTTCGCCATGGCCGCGAATGACGCGGCGGAGGCGCGCGCCGTGGAGATGTCACTCGAGACACTCATCCAGGACGAGTACGCCCGCTCCTTCCGCGAAACCGAGCGGGCGGCGCACGAGGAGGCGAACACGGCGGGGGCGATCGCCAACAGCCGCCTGCTGGCAGACGCCTTCTAACGGGCCGCCCAAGCACAGGAGCTGGAGAGGCTGAGCCGGGAGGCGGAGAGGCAGGACGCGGCGGAGGAGCGGGAGCTTGCGGCGAGGGAGCTGCGAGCGGAGCAGGCGGCGGAGGTGGAGCTCGCGGCGCGCGCGGAGCAGGACCTGCGGGCCGCGGAGAGCTTGGGGCGCGCAGAGGCGCCGCCGTGCGCGGGAGCGCACTCAAGCGGCGGAGCGCCACCGGAAGATGCTGGAGGCCAGGATGGCCAAGCAGGCGAGGCGCTTGCGTGCGCATGTTGGCGGCCTCAACATGCCTGCCTCCCCCTCTTTCGACGAGGGGGCGAACGTCGACGAGGCTGGCCCTAGCGCCACCTCCGCCCGGCATGTTCTAGAGTACTAGTTTAGCTAGTTTTTAAGTAGTTTTAGTTTAAATTTTAAGTTGTATCGCCTCTTTTGCAAATGAAATCGTCGGATCGCAATGAAATCGCCTCCTTTTTTAGAAATGTTGATCAATTGGGGTCCGGCCGTTTAGGGGGTGCCGATGTGGGAGGCGCAAAAAAAACGCCGGACATATGTCCGGCACCTCGCAATTAGGCCTCCAAACGGGTGGTGCCGGACACAATTTAGGTACCCGGTGGAGATGCTCTAAGGGGTCTATAATAATGCTCTTAGGCACGCTCTGGCTTACAGCTAAGCAGGCGTGGTTGTGAAATAAAGCTGTTGTCAGAGGCGTTTGCCAATCTGGTTTTACATTTTCGTGCGGCTGTTTTTAAGTAAAAAGTATAAAATGCCGTCACCGAGAGAATTTGCTTATATAGTACCTACGTGTCTGGTTTAGCCGTATTTCAAGTGTTTTTAGCTATTGTATGTAGCATATATATACACCAAACCCGTTTAGCACATTTAAATGGAAATGGTGCGATGTGCTTACAAAGTATGTATACGCCATATCAATATCATGATGTAACATGTTTTTCAATAAGAACTCACATAATGGATCCATTAATTCGACCACAATTTCTTACATTCACGATCATTTCTTGTTCTTTGTTGTCTTCGATGATCACATCACACATCATACTGATATATACAACCAGGGACGAAATCGGGGGCGCGCTGGGCCAGGGACAAAATTTGCCCAAATGTAGCTACTATATGGTTCCCACCAACTTAGTTCATATGCAATTGGCCCCTGATTCCGTCCCTATATACAACAAAAATTACTTGACATATGACTAACACGTACAAATGTCAACACAGAAATATATCAAATTGATCTCTACTAGGAGCTACCGGACTGTAAGGAATCTTGTATTAGCATGTCACAGACGTCCATCATGGGAGAGCGTCGTCAGAGCGTCGGTGCAGCACCTGGGGGTGGGCACGTTACGAGAGCATCGTTCGAGCGGCACGACGACCTGGCTGTCAAAGTCTTCCGTGTCTCCTCCTCCTTCCAGAACCTGGCGCATCGGCTTCGAGCTCAGAACCTGCTGCACCAGGGTGCGACTACTGAAAGGGAACCCTTTGCGAAGATCGATTTCCTAGCGATAAACTCCGTACGTATGACTCGTGGTCTTCTCCCGAACGAGCACGCTTGCCCCGCCTGTCTCTAAGAAAGCAAAATCTAATTTGAACACGAATTAAAGAAAGTAAAAACGAATTTCCCCAGCCACTCAGCATGCACGTACGTCCGCATCCAGTGTACGCGCGACCGAACTCCCCCGTACGACGTATATCCGCGCGAACCCGTTGTCCAGTCGAAGCCCAATTCCTCTGTACATCCGCCCGTACATCTCTGTATATCCGCGCGTACATCGGCGTATATCCGCGTGAACGCGTACATCCACGTGAAAGTATACATAACAGAAAGTACAAAACTACACAGGATGTACAACCTTGTTGCTAGAGGATGTATACACACGTTGTTACTGGATGTACACTCACGTTGCTACTGGATGTACAAAAATTAGAAATATACAAACTGGAAATGTACAAAACTGGAAATGTACAACCACGTGCTACCGAATGTATAAAAACTGGAAATATACAAATTTGTAGATGTATAAACTGGAGATGTACAAAATCTGAAAATGTACAACCACGTGCTACAGAATATACAAAAAAAAAGTTTATCAAAACCTATCAACACGAGATCTAGTTTTGCAGATCTCGACGCGAAGAGCTCAAAAGTGAAAACGGTTCGTAATTTGGATCAACGGTTCTCAAGATATTTCATTTTAAAGTTTCGGTTTTGCAAAAAAAGGAAAAGGCGAAGCGCAACCAGAGAGCGACACATGTCAAGCACGGAGAGGAGGATGATGCGCGCGACGAACGAGAGGCCGACACGTGTCGGCATGACAGTGCGCACGGGTTTCCCTTCGCGAAGGAACCCTTTTTTTAGTGAATTCGGCTGCACCACTGTCCCTCCTTGTTCTGCTCGGACTCAACGCCATCGTCGTCCGGCGCCAATATTGGGCCATCAGCATTTGGTCCACCGTGACCAATCGCCCCCTCCTCCTTGGAGGGCCGGATTTTGCCGGTTTGGCCTCCCGCATATCTATATCTCTTATAAGTAAAAGACCCATTAATATACATTAATTATTATTTTATCTTAACATGCAAGCTATCCATCTTATCTATCCACTTAGCCAATCAATTATCCATGTTGTCTTTACTAATGTGTATTAATCAATCTTTTTAATTATTTAATTTTCCATGCTAATAATTTTTAATATAGACATATTTAATGTCAAATGAATTTAGTATCTCGATCATGGCAAATCAAAATTTTGCTATTCAGACAACTTAATGTATCATAATACTCTTTTATTTACAATATAGTTTTCAAAAACATTATTCAACAAGGCATTAACAATTTTCTATCTCAACATGCAAGTTATTTACATCATCCATTCTCTTAGCCAATCAATTGTCCATGTCATCTTCCCTAATATTTATTAATATCTACATACAATCTATACATCATTTTTTTCAAACGTCCAATTATTCAGGATAATATTTTATAATTATGCACTGATTTTATGTCTTAGTATCTCAACTATGACCAACTAATTTTTACACATTTCTTTAGACAACAGAATATCTCGTACCTCATATACCATTTTGTTTACACAATATAGTTTCTAAAGGGATCCCCGCTTCAACGCGCGGGGTATCCTCCTAGTATACATGATAATTAACATGAGTGTGTAAGTGAAAACGGTGGTCCGGTGGCAGCCCAAGAGAAAAGATAGGTAGGTTCCTGATGGGGATGTGAATGGACTGTGAATGCTACGCGTGACGATTGGAGAACATAGTCGGTCAAACGAAGAAATGTGATAATTTCTTGTCACTAAAAAAGGTAAATATTGTAGGCAGAATGTGTAGTTGGTGCGAAATGACTGGTGGTGTGGGCTTGCTAAGGTGGCATAGCTACATGTTGAAAGAAATAAGATAGTGGAAAAGATCTAGCTAGATATATATAGGATTACAGAAGTCTAGAAAAGAGGGGGGGGGGGGGGGGGGGGGGAGGAGAAGAAAGTGGCAAAAGGCCACCGGTGCGGACGCGCTCGTTGACGTGCCACCAGTCGCGTCCCTAGTCTTCACTCCTTAAGCATGTTGAAGACGAGACCTTCGACGCCGGCACCGGCGACAACCACCACGATCTTAGACCTTGCGAGTCCCGCCCCGCCTCCAAGCAGGCCCTTGGCCACCTCCCATGTGTTGAACCCCACCACTACGCTGGTGACGACTGCGGCCACATCACTCGTGGAGGCAGTGATGTTGCTAAGGCCGACAAACATACCTTAATTGGTCATAGGAAAAAAACGATATGGCTGCTCTGTCGCTAGTGGTGTTGTGTCGCTGGTGGTGTCTGGGAAATTGGAGTGCAAAGGAACAATACTGGTGGAGGACTAAAAAGCCTCGTATTTATAGGCAAATTGTCCGTCGACCAATTGCTTCGCCCCGCAAGCATAAGCACGCTGATTCCATGCCTGAATAGACTTCAACTCATCTACTTTTAGTGCAAGTTGCTACATAGTATGTGGCCTATATGTTCAGGGCGGGCGGCGTGAACTCTGAATCGATCCGGGTATTCAATCCCACTGAGATGCTCAGTTAACTCCTTAACCTTGGATAGGAAGATGGCTTATTCCAAAATTCGTGCATAAGGGTAAGGAACTTTGGATGAATTAATGCGGGAAGAGACAGAGAGAGTGTCGGTCTAGTGAGTAATTGAGCCTCAGGCCGAATCGAAATAATAAAATTTGTACTAAATTTTTATACTTGTTTAGATTTTATTTTTAGAATGTTATAATATTATAAATATATTTTTTGTTTGCTAGTATAGTTTAACACATAATTGGAAACAATAGTTTTGTGTTTTTTATTTGTAACAAATATAATTGAAACATATTAAACTGTATTTTACTTCGTAACAAAAGTTTGTTTTATGTTTTTTTACAATGCATAGTCTATATAATTTATAGATATTTGTGGTAAAATATGTAAAGAGTATGATCAAACAGATATTTGAATAGCAATTTCTAGTGATTGATTAAGTAGGCATATTTATAGACATTTGCAGAATATAAACTGGACCAATGAGACAATTTTGTGTGGTCAAAATTTTACAAAGTGTATGTGCATGTTTTGTACTTGGTATTAAAACAACATTTCTTAACCCAATCACCAATTAAAAAATGCGTGTATTCTAAAATGCTTACATATTACATTATTATTTGATATACTCTTATGCAACGTTCTTGTACATATGCAAATCTGGTTACTGTAGGAAAGATAATGACAGGCTAGTTAACCTTGCTATCCTGAGTCACATTAGTTTATTCTTATGTTAAAAGAGGACCATCTGTGTATTTGTGTCCGTAAATTAACTATCTTATTTTGTTAAAATACTCTTTCTATCACAAAACATAAGTCGTGCATGATTTTACACTATATTTAATTCACGCTTTGATTATTAATAATAGCAAAATATAGCGATTGAGTGTGTATAACTGGCTGGAGTGAGTCACTAATAATATCTGTCGGACACGGCCGCCGCTGGTCACCTATTCGCAGGGGCAACCAGTGTGTGGCAGTGAGTGAGTCGTGGTATTCCGTCTGCAGGAGAGGAATGGACGAGTAAACCTATAAATATGATTTATGAATATTTTAAAATGAAGGATCACTGGAGCTTGACAACCAAAGCCACGTTTCGGAAATGTATCCGCATTTTTTTAAATTGAATTGGTGCGATGTACTAAAAGAATACTTGCTATATCAATATCTTTATGTAACATGTATTTAAATAGCACCGGCCTCGATCCGAGCATCCGCCGCACCATTGCCCTCCCTTGTTCTTCTCGGAACCTGCACCACCGTTGTCCAGCAGCGCCAATGTTGCACCATCAGCGTTTGCTCCACGATGACCAGTCGCCCCCTCCTCCATGGAGGGTCGGACGTCGGTCGTCACCAGGGTGGTCCGCTGGAGCCGGCGTGGACCACCGGAGATAGGGCCGAAGGCTTCTCTCGGTGAGACGGTTTCGAGCCGTAGGATCTCCACTACATGAAACTGTGTGGCCGTCGGCATAGGGGTACGCCGATGGCGTAGCTCTCCCTACGCATATTCTTTCCCCAAAAAATTAAATCTTTTTTAAAAGATAATGCTATTCCGAAATTCCCCACTTAGCCACACAGTTAATCTCTAATTACACACTTAATCTCAGGTCAAAATACTTACCCTGGTCGAACTTCCTATTCGGTCACCATCCTCAAATCGTTCCAGTCCAAGCACGTTTAAATTTTGAGTTCCTTCCAAATTAGCTTTCTTATGAGAAGTTAGAACTTACTGATATTAGTATCCTATCAATCATATTAACCCTTGGGTCATGATGTTACACTTTTTATTGTTTAAATTTAAAATTTTATTTGAATAAATAACAATGATTATGTAATAATATTTTTTGAGTAAACAACAATAAAATGAATTTTAATTTATTTTTGAATTTTTACATTTAGTATGGAATAATTCATATCTTTAAATCCGTAAATCGAAATTTGATAAATAAAATATCTAAGTCGATTAGAAAATGAGAGGAATTCAAATATGACATCCATATCATCTTTTGCTTCACACGGACATCGATAAACTTGCTATGAAAATAATCCTCTAGCATGGAGCCAAATGATCAAGTTATGGAAATTCCCAAGGCATAGTGTGTGATAAACTTCTCATATTCGACAAATAGGTGTATCTTGGTATAGGAAACAGTCGTTCCGAAGGGATTTTTCAAATTATTTTTATAAATATCATTTTCATTTTTCTAAGTGGAAAATGACTTTTTTGTGAACCAACTACAAAAAATATGGTGCAAAATGGCACCCATCTAATTCTCACGAAATTAGTCTACATCTGATTTTCCGAAAGTAATCCAAATTTGAACTACAAGTGTTTGATAGTTTGGTCTAAAACTTTTAAAAAAATCATTTAAGGTACACAACTAGTGGTTATATCACAAAAACTTCGATAGTTTTAGAAAATTTGACCTCTTTCGATGAATAGTCATGGAGGCCATTTTGACCATTTTTTGAAAAAAAATCAAATAAAGTAAAAAAAAGAAACTAAAAAAAAGATATCATCTGGCATGGAGTCCTTTTATGTGTACTAGTTGATATGAAAAATGATAAACTTGATTTTTGACAAATTGTTTAAAAAGAACTTCACAAAATGGTCTATCATGTATAAACATTTTTAAGTTTCAAGCCAAATGACCATGTTATGACTATTCCCACGGTATAGTTTGTTATAAAGTTCTCATATTCTACAAATAGGTGTATGTTGGTATAGGAAACAATGGTTTCGAAGGGATATTCAAATTATTTTTATAAATAACATTTTCCTTATTCTAGGTGGCAAAAATGATTTTTTTTTGTGTGAACCAAGTACAAAAAATATGGTGCAAAATGGCACCCATCTAATTCTCACAAAGAGTAGTCAACATTTGATGGATAGTCCCCAAGTATTAGGAATTGTCTTAATTTCTATCTAATTTCGCCTAGTTAAATGAGTTTATGCGGATTTTCCGAAAGTAATCCAAATTTGAGCTACAAGTGTTTAATAGTTTGGTCTGAATTTTTTTTAAATCATTTTAAGGTACACGACTAGTAGTTATATCACAGAGACATCGATAGTTTTAGAAAATTTGACCTCTTTCGATGAATAGTCACGGTGCCCATTTTGACTGTTTTTGAAAAAATCAAATAAAGTGAAAAAACCTCAAAAAAGATATCCTCTGGCATGGAGTCCTTTTATGTGTACTAGTTGCTATGAAAAATGATAAACTTGATTTTTGACAAATTTTTCAAAAAAAAATCTTCACAAAAAGGTCTATCATGTATAAACATCTATAAGTTTCAAACCAAATGACCAAGTTATGACTATTCCCACGACATAGTTTGTGGTAAAGTTCTCATATTTTACAAATAGGTGTATCTTGGTATAGGAACAATGGTTCCGAAGAGATTTCTCAAATTATTTTTATATATAAATATAATTTTCTTTTTTCTAAGTAGCAAAATACCTTTTTTTGTGAACCAAGTACAAAAATATGGTGCAAAATGGCACCCATCTAATTCTCACAAAGAGTAGTCCACATTTGATTGATAATCCCCCAAGTATTAGTAATTTTCTTGATTTCTATCTAATTTCGCCTAGTTAAAAGAGTTTATGTTGATTTTCCGAAAGTAATCCAAATTTGAAGTACAAGTGTTTGATAGTCTGGTCCGAATTTTTTTAAAATCATTTTAAGGTACACAACTAGTGTTATATCACAGAAACATCGACAGTTTCAGAAAATTTGACCTCTTTCGATGAATAGTCATTGTGGCCATTTTGACCGTTTTTGAAAAACATCAAATAAAGTGAAAAAATCTCAAAAAAATATATGGTGCAAAATGGCACCCATCTAATTTTCACAAGAGTAGTCCACATTTTATGAATAATACCAAATGTATTAGGAATTTTCTTGATTTCTACCTAATTTTTTCTAGTTAAATGAGTTTATGCCGATTTTTCAAAAGTAATTTCGCCTAATAAAATGAGTTTTTGTGATGCAAAAGATGATATAGTTGTTATATTTGGATTCCTCTCATTTTTATAATCGATTAGACATTTTATTTATTAAATTTCGATTTACGAATTTAAAGATATGAATTATTTCATATTAAATGAAAATAGAAAAGAAAAACATAGCTATGCGGACGGCTTTGCCGTCGGCGTAGTCCTGTATACCTATGTCGACGGTTTTACCGTCGGTGTAGACTGTACGTCTGAAAGAACAAACAATGCCCGAGATGTCGCCTAGAGGGGGGGGGTGAATAGGCGATTAACACTTTTTGTAATTAGGGGCTTGATAATTGCGGAATAAAACTATGTGTTTAAATTAACAAGCCAACAACCTAATTACTAGGCTCACCTATGTGCACCAACAACTTATGCTAAGCAATTTAAGCAACAAGGGATAGCAAGATATGAACTTCAAGCACGAAGGCTATCACAAAGTAAAGTGCATAAGTAAAAGCTCGGGTATAGAGATAACCGAGGCACGCGGAGACGAGGATGTATTCCCGAGTTCCTCCTTGTTAAGGGAGTACGTCTCGTTGGAGGGGTGTGAGCTCGCCACAAGAGGCCTACTCAAGATGCCACAAAGGCCTCACCCTATTCTCCGATGAACCTCACCCAAGGGATTGGTTCACCTTCCACTATCGGAATCCTTCGGGGCGGATTCCGGAGCCCTTTACAACTTCTCCTTGGGGCACACACCCACAACTCAATTGGGGGCTCCCAAACTCGTGCCGAAGCTTCACAACTCGAAGACTTCGCGGCACCTCCAACCGTCTAGGGTACACAATGCACCCAAGAGGCAACAAGCTCTTGGGAACACAATGCACCCAAGAGTAACAAGCTTCTCAACCTTCAACTTCACGTATCACCGTGGAGAGAGCAACCCGATGCAACAAATGCAAAAAGGGCAAGAGCACACAAAGTGCTCAAATCCTTCACTCCCAAATTCCAACCAAAGCAACTAATGCTATGGAGGGAATAAGAGAGGAAGAACAAAGGGGATGAACACAAAGCAACCCCAAAATCTAGATCCACTAGTTTCTCTCACTTAGAGGGGATTTTGATTGGTGGAATGGTAGATCTAGATCTCCTCTCTTGAATCCCTAAGTTTGGGCAAGAATCATTGGAGGGATGGAGAGGAATCAAGCTCACAAGGTTAGCAACAATGGAGGAGAGAGAAAACAAGTGAGCAAAAACGTGCAACCAGCACTTGGGGGAAGAAGGGGGCTATTTATAGCCTCCCCCAAAAACTAGCCGTTATGTGTAGAAAAACTGCACGGCGGTACTACCGCTGGAGCAGCGGTACTACCGCTACAGGTATGTGGACCGGTACCGCGTGTAAACCGACTCCAGCGGCAGCGGTACCGTGTGGGAGGTACCGCTGACCCCAGGTGGCGGTACTACCGGTGTCCTGCCGGTACTACCGGTGGACACTTAGCCGCAAGGGCTAAGCCATCCCAGTGGTAGAACGAGGCAGCAACCGCTGAGGTACCGAACCCCATACCCGTAGCCAAAACTTGCCCAGCGGTACCTCTGGCGGTAGCACCAGCGGTACTACCGCTGGAGGTTGTACTGCTGGGCAGCTGCGGCACCGCTCCAGGTTGGAGTGGTACTACCGCTGCGCCAGCGGTACTACCGCCGGACAAAAGACTGCAGAACAACCGGTACGAGAAAAACATAACTTAATCATCCGGACTCCGTTTTCGATGATCTTGGGCTCGTTGGAATCGCAACGAAGAGTTCTACAAGATCATGCAGAGAAACATCATTGTCCATCATTTGAGGAGGAAATCATAAGGAGAGAGTTTGACCTCTCTAAAAGGACACGCCGGGAAAACCTCCCTTTTTGAAAACCGGAAAAGCCGTATCTTTTGCAATTGAAGTCCGAAAGAGGTAAAACCAATTTTGTTGGAAAGAGGACAACAAAAGCAACATTTGTAAAAGGCAAACAAGCAATGGAGATTTTGCAACGAGATGGAAGATATAAATCTTCCGCACGAATGAACCGGCAAAATCTCCAATACCGAAAACACAAAGGAAGACGCAAAGCAAACCGTTTTCGGTGACCTTGGCTTTGTCATGACAAGCATGACAAGCACCAAGACCACACCACGATAAGATCCAAATAAGAACCAATAAAGATGATTGCATGTATGCAAAGGTTTGAGCTCTCCACGAACGATACGATCATGATACTCGGTCGAGAGCCCCTCTTGATAGTACGGCTATCTATCCTATAACCCGGTCTCTCACTAAACAACATGAGACCGGTAAAATAGAAACCCTATCAAGATTATACCTTTGCCTTGCGCTTAAACCACTTGGGGTCGATGAAGACGATCTTCAACTCCTCAAGACGCACCACCTTTCTTCATTGCGCTTCGCTTGGTGAAGATTCACACATGGCTCCCCCATACACCAAGATGGGAGAAGCATCACACAGGCAAATCTTCACATGGCCTTTATCTTCAAATGGTTGACAATATCCAAGCATATGACATCTTCTTGTTGATCATCTTGAACTTGAACCACACCATTTGACACCGTCCTTCATGAGCTACACGAGATCTTCCTTTTGATGCAAGCTCATGACAAGACACCTAACCCAACATAGATATACCAAGCACATAGATCATGGGTTAGTTCACAAGGCTATATTGACGAGTGCTTACCATACCATGAGATCACATGATCCCTCATGGTACATTACTAGCCTTGTGTGTTGATCAACTTGCACATAGCCTTGATCAACATATAATCTTCTTCTTTCCTTAGCCTTGATTCCAACATATGGAGATCAAGCATATGGACACACCTACAAATATAGCTTAATGCAAAACATTAGTCCATAGAGATTGTCATTAATTACCAAAACCATGCATGGGATCAACCATGCACTTTCAATCTCCCCCATTTTGGTAATTGATGACAATCCCTTTTTAAGAGGGTTTATATAACAAATAAAGCATCCTTGCATGACAAACAAGCAAGGATGCAAAGCGCATTAAAGGCAAATGCAACAAAAGCATAAAACCCAAATTCCCTTAAACCCTCTAAACTTCTCCCCCATTGGCATCGATTGCCGAAATGGGAAGAAAAATTTAGAGAGCCAATATAATATGAGTTCCTCCATAAAAGTGATGACAATCCCTTTTAACGAGTAATTAGAGGAAATCAAACTATATTGAGGATCAAAAGATTGCAAAGAAGTGAGTTCATTTTAAACATCTCCACAAAGGAGAAAAGCAATCTAGAATTCTAAATAAAACGGAGAAGCTCCCCAATGTTTATGCACTATGGGGAGTGCACAAATATGGAATCCTCACTCCCCCAAAATCATCTAGAACACTCAACAAGTACAAGAGTGCATAATGCAAAAGCAAATCATAGCACTTGCACCAAAGATGTGGTCGAGCCATAAGAAGATACCAATTTTCAAAGATTCAACAAATGATAGGCCCAACCGAGATACAAAGATCTTTTAAAAGAATTATGTTCACATGCTTAGGGATACCAATTGGAAACTAAAACCAATTGAAAATGCCAAAAGCTAGTGAGAACATTTAGCCAATAAAAATCAACATGCTCACCATGGTAGGCATGAAGTCAAAGATCTCCAACAAATACATGAGTGCAAAGATACCAATAAAGATAAGACAAGCACTCATGAGACAAATTTGGAGCCACCAAAGAATTATAGATGAAACACAAGGTGGCTCAAAAAGAAATAGGATACCAAATAAAAGGTGACCTCTCTCATATGTATAGGTTTCTAATTAGACCAACCATGAAGATGTACATCCGCAAAGAAACATATACATATGAAATGGTTCGGGAAAAAGAGAACAAGGTATCCAAAAGGAAGTCATAAATATACAAACGAGATTATTGCTTTAAAAGCATAGCACATAGCTCAAATTTATCTCATTGTATATAAATGAACTTCAAATTTATCAAATGCATCACACATATCACTAAGGGAACAAGAGATAGTGTAGATGCTTTGAGATAGGCAACAAGTATCACAAACAAATAATATCAATTGAAGAAAGGTTTTTGCAAATTCATCACACATATCACAAAGATATATTAAGTGAAGAAAATGAGCCAAAACCACAACAATTGCATATAAAAGCATTCATGCCAAGAAGCAACCTACACAAGGTTGAGACTAGAAAAGTATGCATGGGATAGATACTTGTTACCGATATGACATTGGTGATGAGGAAGATGGGAGTTTGGCGATCATCATAGCTTGACTCTTATAATCACATGGTGACGACACCTTCCTTATGGATGAGACAAGCATCCAATGCATATCCATTGCACCTAAAACAAAATTCAAGCACAAAATGGTTCCCAAACTCATTGGGTCCCATAGTAGTTAGATAAACTACAATATATAGGAAACACTCCACATAAATATGTGCATATAGATATGAAATTGAATTTCATGCACATCTTAGCCGATTTAGGATTTGGTGGAGTATCCCCTATATATTGGAACTAGAAAGGCTAGCATGACATAAAATATATATACTAGTAAAAAGCATGCATAGACTTACAAGAACCAAACGAGATATAATTTGGACGAAAACACCAAGTAAACCAAGAAGAGGGCACACCAAAGTGTGACACAAAAGGTTGTCCAAATTATATCAAAATCCAAATCAACACATGATTGAGGAAAGAATCAAAGCCAACAAATGATTGATTCCAAAACACATCAACACATGAAGTGTGATATCAAAAGGAATCAAATCAACACAACAAATGATCGATAAGACACCAATTGAAAATGAGATACCAATTAAAGCAAAATATCAACTAGGAGAAAAGATACCAAGAAGAGGGTGATACTTGACCGAAATCAAGTAAAGTAAAATAAGGCAAAAGGGTATCAAAACTCCCACAATAAATATTAATTGGAACAAATATCTATGGAGGAGATATTAAATTCCAATTAATACCAATTGAAGGTACCAAAACAAGATAAAGAATCAAATGCCAATTGAAAGGATGAAATATTGATAGATGGGATAGTGTTCTAAATAAAAGGAATGCTCCCCCAAGATTCATGCATTATCTTATATATTTGCATTTGAATACAAAATGCACGCACGAGGGATCATTACTCTCCATATTTTATTTACAACACTAAACACTACCAAATGAAAATTAGGATCCTTGCAAGAGGCAAAGATGGCAATAAGTAAGTCAATTTTAACGCAAGAGCCAATGCGAAGATGGTCTACACAATCCACCACAATTACTAGTATCACTTGTCAAGACAAGGAGTATATAGAGATATCTCTCGGTGGTATATAGGAATGATGATCAAGACCAACTTCACAACAAAAAGCATATGGCAAGAGGTAAGAATTTAAACGCCATATTTGAAAAAGGTTTGTTGGTAGTTTCAACTATTCGAACCAACCGGCAAAGCCATGGTTAAAATGAGATGAAACAAAATGGTTTCTCACAAAATATATGGAATACATATTAGAGAAAAACCACACCAAGCAAACTCACCCAAACAAGAGCCAAATGACAACCACAAAGGAGATTGGAACTTGTTTGAGCAAACATGCCACATAGGAATTAGATAACTCATAATATCAAATCTAAGTGGCAAACCTCAAATGTTCACATTTTTATGGGATTGTAATATGCACATAGCTTATTACTCCCCCATAATGTGATAATTCATTTTATTTTTAAACAAGAGGCAAGTAAAACCAACTAGAGAAATTAATGGACATTATAGAATTTGAATTTCTCATGAATATGACATACCACATAGTAGCTAGATAATATTGAAGTATCAATACTAGGTGGTGTGCCTCATGTATACACATTTTTAGGTTTGTGATGTGCACAAAGCACATCACTCCCCCAAAATGAGATAGTCCATTAATATCTCAAAGAGCCAAAAGAAATCCACACAAGATTCGATAATGCTCAACACACAAATTACACATACATGATATACAACTATCATACACAACCTTGAATAACAAGACAAGTAGGAAAGTAGCATATCATATACAAGCACATGCTAGGAACAAAACTAACACATGCAAGGGAGCAAGCAACTTTCAATGTATATATGAGTTAAATACAAGTTACCGCAAGGAGGAAGCATTGGTAATGAGATAGATATGTGATGATCCAATTGACTTGGCTTGATGAGATAAAACCATGAAGATCCCTTAATTCTTCAAAAGAAACCAAGTCACCAATGTCCTCCACAAACACCTATTGATCAAGTTGAAGCTTGTTGGTCCCCAACCAAGTTGGGTCCTAAGAGGTTAGTCACAATAGGCTTGGGAACCCAAATGGTGCTTTTCTTGACACCACTTTGAGCTCCCACATACTTGGCAAACACATTGCCAATCCTATCCTTCCCAAGAGAATAAACATCATTAATTATGATAGGGTTGGATAGGTTACCGACGGTGCATGAAGAAGCAAAATGACCTTTTCCATGGCAAAGGTAGCAACATCGACTCTTCTCTTTCTTCTTAATAGGCTCCTCAACTTGAGGAGCATTGACTTGAGTCTTCTTAGGAGGTGGCCTTTGTTCAACTCGTGGTTGAGCACGAGATTGAACAAGAGGCCGCTTCCCTAGTTGCTTCTCACTAAGAGCCTTCTTCTTCATTGGGCAATCCCGAACATGGTGCCCTTCTAGCTTGCACTTGAAGCAAATGATCTTGGCCGAATTCTTGATTTGAACTTGGCCCTTCTTCTTGTTGGACTTGGACTTGATGTTGGAGTTGAATCCAAGTCCACTCTTGTCATTAGGGGATTGTTGCACACTCAACATGTTGTCAAGTGCACTCTTCCCTTCATGACGCTTTTCCAAGCCTTTCTTCATAGAAGTGGCTTGGGCCTTGAGCTCTACTCTTTTCTCTACATGGTTAGTGACAACACAAGTCATAGAGGAGGTAGATGCATCATTGTTAGAGCAACAAGGCAAAGCAAGTAATTCATCACAAGATGTACCAACATTTTTAGTGGATGAACTACTAGGACTACCACATGGCAATATAGCATTTTTGGTCGAAGTTGTGCTATTATCCACATGAGGCTCACTAGATGTTACCTTTGTAGTGATGGCCTCATGAGCTAACTTAAGACAAGCATAGGATGCAAGAAGTTCATCATTAGAGCTAGATAGCTTTTCATGATTTTCTTCCAACTTCCCATAGGATGCTAGAAGATCATCATTAGAGCTAGATAGCTTTTCATGACTTGCTTCCAACTGCTCATACTTGCTAGTTAGCAACTCAAGTTGAGCTCTTAGCTCAACATTCTCCTTCGACATAGATGCTTCACAAGAAATAGAGTTAGTAGCACAAGCATCATCAACATTAGGAATAGAAAAAGAAAGCTTAGCAAGCTCTTCATTTAATCTAGCATTTTCATTTTTCGTGACCTTATATTTAGCAATGGAATGGTCACGTTCTTTAATGATTTTAGCAATTATTTCATTATGAGACTCCTCGATAGATTCTAGTTTCTCCTCTAGAGAAGCTCGAGTCTCTTGCTCTTCCTCAAGAGCATCTTCTAACGAAGCTTTCTCCATAGCATCATCTCTTTCGATCTTACCCTTTTCTTCAAGGCTTGCTTTCAAGGCCTCAATAGTTTCCCCATGCTCAATAAGAGTGCTCATGATTTCAAAGAGGTTAGCTTGGACACTATTATTGCTAGGAAGGGCTTTAAGAATTATTAGACCTTTATTTTGAAGCATAGCATTAACCTTTTCCACATCATCTTCTCCATCATTATTATCATCATCATTATCATCATTATTATTATCATTGCTAGAAGAAGATTTAGCCATAAGGCAATGATAGGTGGATGAAGAGGGATAATTAATTTTTGAACTACTCAAGTTCAAATCCTGTTCCACAATTAATTGAGTTTCCTCTACATTAATATTCATGCAAGAGTTAGAGGGAACACAAGCATTTTTATCATTGGAACAAGATAAAACAAGCATATCATTATTAGATTTATCTAAGCAATTTTTGGATGATATGCAAGGACTATCTACACTAGCATGTAAATCATTTCTAGTGCTATGTGTGTTTAGGTCCAAAGATGAGGCATTGCAACAAGATAGAGATAAATGATCATCAACAATGAGCTCACTATCCAAATTGCAAAACCCATCACTACTCACCATTACGTTAGTTTGTGGCTTACCACATTTTGGTGAAGTAGATGAAGACGAGAGCTCGTCACGGTCGGAGATGGAGGGAGAGCAATCATCCTCAATAGAGTTGGACAAACCATATTTATCTTGTAGCTTGCTCCAAAGCTCATGAACATCCCGGAGAGGCATGATTGACTCGAAAACTACAACACTCACAAATTTGCAAAACTCGTTAGATGCTAGAGCATCTAGATATAAGTTTTTCTCATCCTCTAAAGTCGTACTTGCGTAGTCCTTTGGAGAAGAAAAACCTATATCTAAGATACGGTCAATATTGGGGTCCAAGACCCGTTAGTGACTAAGCATATGAGTTTTCCAAACAGTAAAATTTGTGCCATTGAATATAAAAGTGGGATCGTGCACTAATTCTCTAAACGACATCTTTACTCTCTAGGCGGTAAAGCCAAACAAGAGAGACGAGGCTCTGATACCAATTGAAGAACAAACAATCCCCGAGATGTCGCCTAGAGGGGGGGTGAATAGGCGATTAACACTTTTTGTAATTAGGGGCTTGATAATTGCGGAATAAAACTATGTGTTTAAATTAACAAGCCAACAACCTAATTACTAGGCTCACCTATGTGCACCAACAACTTATGCTAAGCAATTTAAGCAACAAGGGATAGCAAGATATGAACTTCAAGCACGAAGGCTATCACAAAGTAAAGTGCATAAGTAAAAGCTCGGGTATAGAGATAACCGAGGCACGCGGAGACGAGGATGTATTCCCGAGTTCCTCCTTGTTAAGGGAGTACGTCTCGTTGGAGGGGTGTGAGCTCGCCACAAGAGGCCTACTCAAGATGCCACAAAGGCCTCAACCTATTCTCCGATGAACCTCACCCAAGGGATTGGTTCACCTTCCACTATCGGAATCCTTCGGGGCGGATTCCGGAGCCCTTTACAACTTCTCCTTGGGGCACACACCCACAACTCAATTGGGGGCTCCCAAACTCGTGCCGAAGCTTCACAACTCGAAGACTTCGCGGCACCTCCAACCGTCTAGGGTACACAATGCACCCAAGAGGCAACAAGCTCTTGGGAACACAATGCACCCAAGAGTAACAAGCTTCTCAACCTTCAACTTCACGTATCACCGTGGAGAGAGCAACCCGATGCAACAAATGAAAAAAGGGCAAGAGCACACAAAGTGCTCAAATCCTTCACTCCCAAATTCCAACCAAAGCAACTAATGCTATGGAGGGAATAAGAGAGGAAGAACAAAGGGGATGAACACAAAGCAACCCCAAAATCTAGATCCACTAGTTTCCCTCACTTAGAGGGGATTTTGATTGGTGGAATGGTAGATCTAGATCTCCTCTCTTGAATCCCTAAGTTTGGGCAAGAATCATTGGAGGGATGGAGAGGAATCAAGCTCACAAGGTTAGCAACAATGGAGGAGAGAGAAAACAAGTGAGCAAAAACGTGCAACCAGCACTTGGGGGAAGAAGGGGGCTATTTATAGCCTCCCCCAAAAACTAGCCGTTATGTGCAGAAAAACTGCACGGCGGTACTACCGCTGGAGCAGCGGTACTACCGCTACAGGTATGTGGACCGGTACCGCGTGTAAACCGACTCCAGCGGCAGCGGTACCGTGTGGGAGGTACCGCTGACCCCAGGTGGCGGTACTACCGGTGTCCTGCCGGTACTACCGGTGGACACTTAGCCGCAAGGGCTAAGCCATCCCAGCGGTAGTACGAGGCAGCAACCGCTGAGGTACCGAACCCCATACCCGTAGCCAAAACTTGCCCAGCGGTACCTCTGGCGGTAGCACCAGCGGTACTACCGTTGGAGGTTGTACTGCTGGGCAGCTGCGGCACCGCTCCAGGTTGGAGCGGTACTACCGCTGCGCCAGTGGTACTACCGCCGGACAAAAGACTGCAGAACAACCGGTACGAGAAAAACATAACTTAATCATCCGGACTCCGTTTTCGATGATCTTGGGCTCGTTGGAATCGCAACGAAGAGTTCTACAAGATCATGCAGAGAAACATCATTGTCCATCATTTGAGGAGGAAATCATAAGGAGAGAGTTTGACCTCTCTAAAAGGACACGCCGGGAAAACCTCCCTTTTTGAAAACCGGAAAAGCCGTATCTTTTGCAATTGAAGTCCGAAAGAGGTAAAACCAATTTTGTTGGAAAGAGGACAACAAAAGCAACCTTTGTAAAAGGCAAACAAGCAATGGAGATTTTGCAACGAGATGGAAGATATAAATCTTCCGCACGAATGAACCGGCAAAATCTCCAATACCGAAAACACAAAGGAAGACGCAAAGCAAACCGTTTTCGGTGACCTTGGCTTTGTCATGACAAGCATGACAAGCACCAAGACCACACCACGATAAGATCCAAATAAGAACCAATAAAGATGATTGCATGGATGCAAAGGTTTGAGCTCTCCACGAACGATACGATCATGATACTCGGTCGAGAGCCCCTCTTGATAGTACGGCTATCTATCCTATAACCCGGTCTCTCACTAAACAACATGAGACCGGTAAAATAGAAACCCTATCAAGATTATACCTTTGCCTTGCGCTTAAACCACTTGGGGTCGATGAAGACGATCTTCAACTCCTCAAGACGCACCACCTTTCTTCATTGCGCTTCGCTTGGTGAAGATTCACACATGGCTCCCCCATACACCAAGATGGGAGAAGCATCACACAGGCAAATCTTCACATGGCCTTTATCTTCAAATGGTTGACAATATCCAAGCATATGACATCTTCTTGTTGATCATCTTGAACTTGAACCACACCATTTGACACCGTCCTTCATGAGCTACACGAGATCTTCTTTTTGATGCAAACTCATGACAAGACACCTAACCCAACATAGATATACCAAGCACATAGATCATGGGTTAGTTCACAAGGCTATATTGACGAGTGCTTACCATACCATGAGATCACATGATCCCTCATGGTACATTACTAGCCTTGTGTGTTGATCAACTTGCACATAGCCTTGATCAACATATAATCTTCTTCTTTCCCTTAGCCTTGATTCCAACATATGGAGATCAAGCATATGGACACACCTACAAATATAGCTTAATGCAAAACATTAGTCCATAGAGATTGTAATTAATTACCAAAACCATGCATGGGATCAACCATGTACTTTCAACGTCGACGGTTAATTTGGGCCGACGGCCAGTTTACTAGACAGCCTAGCTCAGTCCCTACAGACGGCCCCGACAAAAAGTCGTCCCGTTTTCCTGAAGTGCTCTACATTAAGGCGCGGCAGGTGATGACAAGTAGTGCTGGGAGCAACGCCCCTGAGCACCATGCCATTTGTCACGGCGAGCTGGCACTTCCTCTCGTTAGTTATTTCTGATCTGATCGATCTTAAGTAGCTTAGCAGGCACGGGTGACACCGACAGACAAGTACAGGATGTACTTATAGAGGCGTGCGTGGAGAGCGAAATCTGAACTTCAGACGGACAAGATTCAAGCAGCGCCGGGAAACGCGTGTCAAGCATGTCAAACATGCATTCCGTACTTGTCGGTGGCCTTTTGCTTTATACAATACTGCTTCTACGAGGAATAAACTACATACGACATGTATCCGTGTCTAGGGCTTTTTGTGGAGAATATACTAGCTTTCGGCTACTGGGGGTACTTGCGTATCAAGGATACGCTGATTTGGAGTCGTGTATGTGCACAAGTTTCCTCAATGCTGGTTCGCACTGGTTTCTTGCTCGTATATAATTGTTACTATAAATCATGGTTGGCATTTCTGGGCATTTGTTCCGGCTTCTCTTAATGAATCGAAGCAGTGCTTACTGCCTCCTTCAAAAAAAAAAAAGATTGTTACCGCAGGCCCACGGAATCATCAACTACTAGTACGAGTATTGCTAATTGGTTAGAGGCTTAGGTGAAGAGCCAATTACAAAAAAAAAAAGAAAATCATAAGCGCCTTTGAAAGTTTCCAAAAGGTAAACAAAATCCTATGTGTAGGTGATGTCGAAATATTTGATGTGTAAATTCTCAATGCAAAATTCTTTCTATTTTAGGATGGACAAAAGTGTCAAATATGTAGATCTGGATAGGTGAACATTTTACACATTTTTAAAAACTTGAAATTTTGTCAGATTTGTCATTTCTATGTTGTAGCCTTTAATACAACGAGTTTTGCATTGAGATAAATAAGATAGACTTAGACATTATCTACATCCAGGATTTTTTCTGAAATTTTTAAGCTTTAAAATACGGATTTTGATAAAAAAAATTGTAAAAGGGCTCCATTTGGTGATAAATACATTTGTTCTAAATAAGAAAAGGGTGCACTATGATATGTATAAAAGAAACAATGACTGGCAATGTATACAACTGTAAAAATCATACGCACACAAAAGAGGCAAACAGTGGAAACCAAAAAAGTTCTGAATGAAAAAGAAAAAGGAATGCAATATGTCAAACAAAACTCGAATATTTTGCTGTTGCTAGAGAATAAATAGTATAGCAAAGTAGCAAACAACAATTCACCCAAAAAAGATGGAAACATCATAAAACGATATATCAATTGCATTCATCGATAAGTTCTGAAACCAGGACGAACTCAAACAGCCACACACTGTTCAACAAACGAATCTCAACCAGCTAGCTTAACTGACAGACTGAAATCTCCTAAACTTATTTATTTTTCTAAGACGACTGGCCGACGCCCGAATGAATGGCTTCCTAGTTGGGAGCGAAGAAGATCTCCGAGTCGAGCCTCTTGGACCGGAACAACTTCTCCATCTCCGGCGTCGTGTTGAATGCCGCCTCCAGCACCTCCGGAGAGATGGCCTTCCACACCGAGGTCTTCCCGGCCAGGTGGCTGAAGATCGGGCTGCACAAACACATCATCAGCTCGATCGATCACCGTGGAAATCTAGGATACAAATGCCAATGCCAGCAATCATATTGCGTTTCTTACTTGGGGGTGGTGATGATGGAGAACCACTCCATGCCGGAGGCGTCAGCAATCTTGGAGACGACGTGGAAGCGCGGCACGATGAAGAGGCTGCCGCCCTCGATGCGGGTCTCCAGCACGCGCTTGCCGTCGGGGCCGACGACCTGCACGCGGCCGCTGCCGCGGACGATGTAAGTCACCTGGTACGCCGAGTCGCAGGAGAACCCCGGGGAGCACATGGAGTGGGCGTCGATCCTGACGAGATCGGCACCCAGCCCGACCTCCTTCACTAGCGGCAGGTTCACCGTGTTCAGAACCACCACGCGGCCACCGTTGGGGATGTCCACGTCCAGCTTGGCCTCCAGGCAGTTGAGCGCCATGTCCTTCCGGTCCTCGGTGACGGGCTCCGGGAGCTTCTGCCCGGCGGTGAGCTTGACGATGCCGGAGGACGGCTGGCTGGAGACGAGCTTGGCGGCGTCCGCCTCCTTGAGGTCCCAGGCGCGGCCGACAAACTCCGTGGAGAAGCCGGTGAAGATGCCGCTGGATCCCGTGAGCTGGAAGTTTGTGAACTGGCCGGGCCTGTGGCCCTTGGAGGTGTCGCCGAGGAAGAGGACGACGAGCTCGGTGGCCGACTCGGGGGTGTTGTGCCACCAGGTGACCACGCCAAAGGGGAGCGCCAGAGCGTCGCCCTCCTTCACGGCAACCACCTTCTCCTTTGTGGCCTCAGGCAGGACGATGCCGCAGGTTCCCTTGCCTGATAGATCGTAGGATCAAAACAAGTGCAGCGTCGTGTTAGTACGCAAATTCCTCCAAACAAATTTAGTACGTATAATTTTACAACGAGATCAATATACTACTCCGAACCTGAATGTTGTTACAAATAATACGGATACAGACAATTGTTGTTAGTGGGATCTGACCCAGACACCTAATATCCTGACGAAACTAAACAACTTGAGAACTTATCGCATGCTGCATGCAGTCGACAGATGATCTGATGAAATGAAACAGCTACGACTAGAGAGCTGATCGCATCGTGCACCTAAGTTATTCAGAGCAGAGCGACAGGTGTGTTCGATTTCAATCTACTACTTGCGATCCGAAATTCTAATCTGAAACAAACCAAAATTCTAGTACCCTGAGTATCGATCGCGCCGTGAACGTACGCAACAACCAAAAACCCGATGGGCGATGATCGAGTCGATGACGAGTTGTCACGAGCGGATCGGCGGTATGATCATACCTTGAAGGACGTAGGCGACCTTGGCGGAGTCGGAGTAGCTGGGGAGGGACATCCCGCCGGCGGCGAGGGAGAGCTTGGCGGCGCCGATGGAGGCGACGCCGAGCATGGGCAGCTCCGCGGGGCTCCACTCGTAGTAGGCGCCACCATCGCCGCCGTACGCCTTGGTCGGCTGCCTCGGGGTCAGATCCACCGCCATCGCGCAAGGAGGAAAGCAGCTACGATCTCAAAGGTTTTGGAAGGAAGGGAGGGAGCACGAGCTTGTGTGATGAGGAGAGCTGAGATCGGGCGCCTCGTTTATATAGGGCGCCACCCGGATCGAACGCCGATATGGATAGTGTTCGTTAGGATTAGGATTAGCTTATCGATTAGGATTTTAGCTATGTTTAGCGTGGGTCGCTGACTACGCGCGCGTGTACAACAACCGAGCGCGAGACGGTTGCGTGAGGTCACGGAGCCCACTTGTCAGTGGAACGTTTTCTCTCCGTTGGCTTTTCTTTCAAGAAAAAGAAATCGGATGGTCATGGTGTTGGAAGTTCAGAAAAGATCGGAGAAGGAAGGAAAAAAATTATAGATAAGATACTATTTTTTAGCGTCAAAGTTTATCCAACTGCTCAATATTTGTCTAGTAGATATTTTTCGAGTGAAGGAGCCAAGGGTTCCCAATTTCCATTTATCATGAAAACTGCCAATACAATGTATATATATTTGTCTAGTAGATGACGATTATATAACAATCACATTGAGAGGAAATAATTATTGTTCGATAAATAAAGAGAAATTATCGCGCAAAATGAATGATTATCTCCCACGGCTTTTACAATGAGATGCATTTCCACGGCGAGCACGTGTCGCCGCCGCTGCCACTTCTTCCGTCTCGGTCTCCGCCAATACTTGACCACCTTCTGCTCGGAATTCTACTACCATGTACAAGAAAGTTTCTACTCTCGTGGCTCCAAAGATCTGACAGGCCGATACAATATTCACATAAAGACTTCATTTCAGAAAAAATAAGAGTAACGATCTAATGCCATATTTAATTCTACACACTGACATGTGCTGACATGTGCTGGATTTATACAAGATTATGTGTAATATCATCGCAAATTACTAGTGGGTTCCTCATCAACTTTAGTTTTTGTGCTAGTCTGGTTTCTATGTAGGAGTTGCTCCCATGGGCGGAGTCACGATTTTTTATGCCGTACCTGGAACACAATCACACAACCTATACTGAAGATCGAAGTGGCAAAGTTTCAACATTGACGAAGCCACCACTAATACATTGCTAGAACATCGTCACTTGTTTAAAGGATAATCTTCCTTAATGAGGTAAAATCTAGGGTGTTGATATGTGGTGATTATAGATACAAGCACCCTTCTAACTATCCAACCACACACTAGTTCTCTAGACATCTACATTCCGGTTCTGAGTTTAAAACATAAAGGTGTATATGAATGGTTTGAAAATGAACTTAGGAAGTACATTCTTCTGAAGGTTCCACGACTTACTCTCATGAGACTAAAATCTAAAAAGTTTCATGACGACATAAAAAAACATACACTGAACGAAATTTCGGTTTAATTAGAAAAAACATGGGTCACGACTATCTATTTTATTTGCTTTAAGCATCTACTAGCAAATATGCCCGTGCGTTGTAACGGGAGGAAAAAAAAGTGTGCCGCAAAAAACCAGACTAATAATCTCTTGCTTGCTATTGGACGTGTAGTGGGCCGTCAAATCAGAAGCATGATAGTCGAGTTCGCGGTCCACCAAGCAACTTGCTAGTCGTCGTCCACTCCTCCCTACCTCCTGTGGTTGTCCATGTCAGGATGTCTCAAACCCTGCATCTCTGGTGAATAGAATATGTAGGGCAACCATTTATCATGTCGGTGTTTCCATGGAAGAGTTGCAGCCCGTCAATGGTGTCCGAGTTTACCGGCCGAGGTGTAGAGCGACAACAGAGTTGTCGTCGTTGGTGGCCTAGTCGACTTGACGGGATAAAGGCGTCCTTGTGAATGTAACATTTCTTTTCTTGACGGAACGCAACTATCATCAAGAATTATATATGGCGGGGAAGACGCAAGGCACGTAGCGCGGCAGCGGGGCAAAACCTCTAGTGGCGGTGTTGTGGACGAGGCTGAAGTAATCGTCTCCGCTAGTTAGGCCGTTGGTGGTGAACACAGAACATACTACGACTACGACTCCACCCGCGCCCACACCAATGTCGATGCCTACGAGCACTATCGTCTGCAGCATTCGGGCCTTGTGCCTCTTCTCGACAGGTTCCTTTGCGCTAACTTCGCTGGTGGAGGCGGAACTTTATCTTTAGGAGTATATTTTCTTCCCAAAATATGTGCACATCACCTAATTCCCAAAATTAAATTCACACATGAGAGAAGAGGCTTTGTGTACATTTTTTCTTTTCTTAAACCATGTCGATAGTATTGTTCATTTTGTCTCTGAAAATTAGTTATGTGCTGATTTTTTTTTCTCTCATCCCTACATTATGCAGCTACTACTATTGCCATGCTTTGGGCTAAGTGTCGGACTGCAATTCATGCATATGATTCTGTTCCATCTAATTTTGATGATATAGTGAATTGTTCTTCCCAATATGATGCATGTGATATGTGGCACCCCGATCCGGAGATCGAGTTACCCCATATATCAGTACCAGGAGCACTGAATATATGACAACTTGATAACAGAACATAACCACTTTATTAAGGGGTCGGGAACCGACGATGGATTACAAGGGTCTCATTACAAGGCTGCGCCCTAGCGCACACAACAGTTTGTACATTATTTATCGAACATAACTTCATCAGAGGGCGTCAGCGGATTGGCGGAAGCGTGCGACGAAGAGGGCCCACACTACTAGGAAACAGGCTATCAGTGGCGCACCTTTTCACAATTCTGTGGCGCATCCCTGGAAATAGTGGATGCGCCACTAAATCCTCGCCACTAAAATATATTTCTGTGGCGCACGCCGGTGGTGCGCCACAGAAATGCCAAATTCTGTGGCGCATCCCAGCACCGTGCGCCACAGAAATATTTTAGTGGCGCATCCCACCTTGGTGCGCCACAGAATTTTTTTTGAATTTCAAAAAAAAGGGCGGCCAGATCTAGATCCAGATCTGATCTAGATCTGGCCGCCGAAATTTTGCCGGAATTTCGTCGGAGCTCGTCGGAGACCGTGTTGCTGTGGGTGGAGGAAGGGGTCGTCGGAGGTCGCCGGATGAGGTCGCCGGAGTGGAGGAGGAGGTCGCCGAGTGGAGGCGAGGTCACGAGTGGAGGAGGAGGTTGCCGGTGGTGGAGGAGGTCGCCGGAGGTGGAGGAGGAGGTCACCGAAGGTGGAGGTCGTCGGGGTTGAGGTCGTCGGGGTTGTGGAGGTGGTCGCCGGGGTGGTGAGGAGGTCGCCGGAGTTGTGGAGCTCGCCGGAGTTGTGGAGGAGGTCGCCGGAGGTGGAGGTGGAGGTGGAGGTGGAGGAGGAGTAGAGAAGATGTGGAGTAGAGGAGAAAAGATGGAGGAGGGAGGAGAAGGGGAGAGAAGTGTAGAGGAGAAGGGAAGAGGAGAGGAGAAAGAAAGAGGAGAAGTGGAGAGAGAAGTGGAGGGAGAACTGGAGGAGATGAGGAGAAAAGGGAAAAAGAGAGGGAGATGAGGGGCGCCGGCGGGATTCAAATTTTGAATCTCACAATTCTGTGGCGCATGGGCTAGACATGCGCCACAGAATTTTTTTTCCCTTTTTTTGAATTTTTTTGATTTTGCTGGGAAAATTCTTCTGTTGGCCATAACTTTTTTTTCGTTTGGAATTTTGAAAATCTAAAAAAAGGCTAACCGGGTAAACCCGGGTGAGGGCGGTTCCGAAATTTTCTCTAGTTTTTTAAGGTATTATACGCATTTTTTCGACGTCGTATGCAAAAGTTATGGCCAATTTAATATTTCTTCACCTACTATTGGAAAAAAGGTCAAAATGTGTATTTCAAAATTTTCCTACAAACTAGACCCTAAACCTTCCATATATCTAAAAGGATTTTATTTTTTGAATTTTTTATCATTTTCTTTCACTACGTGCAAAACTAAAAAGGCGATCCACGGGGGGGGGGGGGTGGATCTGAAATCCGGGCACAATTCTGTGGCGCATGGGGCCACATGCGGCACAAAATTGTTACTTTCTGTGGCGCATGTGGCCCCATGCGCCACAGAATTGTGATTTCTTGTGGCGCATGTGGCCCCATGCGCCACAGAAAGGGCACCCACCCAATCGTTGGTGCCGGGGCCACCATATTTCTGTGGCGCATGCGTCTAGATGCGCCACAGAAATATGGCTTTCTGTGGCGCATGTGGCCCCATGCGCCACAGAAAGACATATTTCTGTGACGCATCTAGACGCATGCGCCACAGAAAGACATATTTCTGTGGCGCATGCCAAGTGGTGCGCCACAAAAAAACAATTTAGTGGCGCATGGAATAATGGTGCGCCACAAATAGCATTCCACCTATAGCTAGTTTCCTAGTAGTGCCAACTCCACAGGGCTCTGCCTGGATACCGGATCTAGTTCTCGTATAAGGGGTACTCGGCGACGGGGGTAGGAGGATCTGGCCACATGAAAAGCTAGGTGAGTACATGGAATGTACTCGCAAGACATCAATCCACAATCAACCGTAACCAACGATCCTATATGGCATGGCATGTGCAAGTGCGAGTCCAAGCTTAACGGTTGGACTTAACTTACCTACTTACCTGTGACGAAAACCGTGGCTTATGAGAACGAGTCTCATTTCCACACAATAACATTCTCAACACTTAGGTTCTCAAGTTTGACCAACTCTGGTCCAACCAGAGCTCAGCTTTTGACCAACTATGGTCCACCTCGAGGCTTAGCTTTGACCAACTATGGTCCACGTTTCTGCTCATTCAGCTTTGGCCAACTCTGACCGCTTGGTGGATTTATTTCTCCGTGTTCGACTGGACTGACTCTAGTGTGACTAGACCCAACACCGTTCCTTGGGTAGGAACAATACTAGATTCTAGATTTGACACTCTCGAGAGGTTGCAACTTTTATCCACACGTTGGGGTCTAAGCTTGTACAGCCGGTACCTGCCGCACAAACCTATTCCCCCGTAGCCGTCCGCTCTACCAAGACACTCCTTGTATAGCTACCGACTTACCACTCGGGCTAAGTCTTATGACGAAGTGAATCCGGCACGTCCCCAACTCATGAGCAACGCCTAGCTCCGGAACCTTCACAAGACTAGCCCCGACCACAACTATGCAGTATCCGACTAGACTTGCCAAGTGGGTAGCATCAAAAGAGGTTTGGTAGGCTACTAAGCTACGGTCTTCCCATTTCAACGACGCATGGTTGTGCGGGTGTGTTTGGCGAGTGGCACTATTTGACTCAATCTAGTCGACGGAGGTGGTTATCTTTTTAGTCAATTTTTATTCTCAGCCATAAGACAGCAGCAAACGTTAGTCCACAAGATATACATGAGCATCAAATAATCACATAGTAGTTCAGCAAGGTAAAATAAGGTCAACCGGGCGATGGCGGAGTTTCCTCCGACCAGTGTCAGCCACAGGTTGGGTAAAGATAAAATAACAAAATCAACCGGGCGAGGACGGAGATGTCTCCGGCCAGTAGCAGCCACGGGTTGAGTAAATAAATACGCACACCCCACTCTACGGAAAGTAGACGAGATTCAATCCACGTGGGCGGAGCCCGACATGTATTTAGTCGCCGGCCGGAACTCAACCCACACTTGATGGGTTTATCATATTGCAGGAAAGTAAAGTTACTTGGAATAATAGTACTGAAAGTAGGCGAGATTCAATCCACGCGGGCGGAGCCCGACATGTATTTAGTCGCCGGCCGGAACTCAACCCACACTTGATGGGTTTATCGTATTGCAGGAAAGTAAAGTTACTTGGAATAATAGTACTGAAAGTAGGCGAGATTCAATCCACGCGGGCGGTGCCCAACATGTATTTAGTCGCCGGCCGGAACTCAACCCACACTTGATGGGTTTATCGTATTGTAGGAAGTAAAAGTAGCATTAGGTCACATGAAATAATAGGCATGAAATAAGACATGTGGGATGCAACTATCGCGCAAACAAGTAACAAACAAGTCAAATAAGGCATCGATGACTTGGGAACGGATGGTTGGGGGCTGATGGCTTGCCTTCAGGGACAGGTTCAAATTCCACTTCAAATGGAGGGTTTGAATCTATTAAAGAAATTTAAAAACAAGGTTAAAACCTCCCACAAGGCATTCAAAGGTTCAGTAGGCAAATGATATTCAAATAAATTTAAACCAGTGGCATTGGACAGAGAATTCCAAAACAAAGCCAATGCGAAAAGATTCATATTTTTCTGAATTATTTTGAGTGAGTTATGACCTTTCAAAGTTAACCCTAAAATCTGCCCTTCTCAAAACAGAAAATAAACAAAAGAAAACGTTTCGGAAATGTTTAAAAGTCTGACGGGCTAGGCCCACTGGTCAGTGGCCCACTAGCTGAACCGGTACGCACCAGGGAAAAAAAGAAGAAGCGGGGGGGGTCACCGTCTCCGGCACGGCGTACTCACCGGTGGCGGCTCCTGGTGGCTACAGCGACGGAGAGGAGAGGGAGAGGGAGCAGGGACGCTCCGGGAGGTGAAGCGCAGCTCGTCGGCGTGCTTACTGGAGGCGGGGAGGCTTGGAGCAGGGGCGGCGTTGGTGACCGTGAAGGCCGTGCGGTGGTCGAGGATGAACGCGATGGTACCGGCCACCAATCACCTGCGGAGAGAGTGTCATTGGGTTCTAGGTGATCTGGGGAGTTGGTTGGCGGGCTTAATTGGACAGGGGTGGTCGCGTGGTAGGGGAATTTGGCCAGAGGCCGAGCGGTGGTGGTGAGCTCGTCGTCGGAGCTCCGGTGCTTCCGAGGGGCTGATAACGGAGGGGAAGAGGGCTAAGGGGGAGAGTGAGGTGGGCTGGTGGTCGAAGGAGGCCGGGGTGCTCCATTTATAGGTCTCCGGGGTGGGGGATCCAGACGAGGGCCGTGGCGAGGTGTCGGGACGAGGAGGCCGTGGCAGAGGGAGACGACGGGCTTTGCGTCGTCGATGTAGCGTCCGGGCACCGCTGTCGACAGAGAATCCACGGCAGTGGATAAGCACGGGCGGGGCTAGGCACTGGTGCGGGGTGGGTGTCCGTGCGGCTATGGCGGGGCGGCGACATTGGGAGGGCGGCGCGGAGGGAAGCGATGGACGGCGCGTTGAGGGTGTAGCTGCAGTGCGGTGTAGTGCGGGTGGAGCCACCGCTGGACGACGGGATTCGCGGGGCAGCGGCCTGTGGAGCACAGTGGGGTGGGGTCCCGTGGCGGCGCTGTTGGTGCGGCGCGTCGTCACGCGGCCGATGGTGCAGGGGGAGCAGTGGCGGCGGTGCTTGGACGATGGGGTGGTTGAGGGGGAGGTGAGGAACGCAGGGGGCTCGAGGGAAGGCAGCGGGGAGGTCACCGGCGGCGACCATAAAGGGGCGGCGCCGTCGGGTGCGGGCATGCCCATGTCATGGCCATGCCGACATCGGCATGGAGATGTTTCCGTCAGGTCACGGCTCTAAATGCAAAACCGTTCGCGTCACTAGGTGCCAAATTCAAAGTAATACAACTTTGCAGAACAATGTTTTTCCAAATTCCAAACTTTCCCTATTCAAAAATTTCATCGAACACTTCTGGTCAAAAAGAAAAACTAGGTTTTGGGGCTTCAAACCAAATGGGATTGAGACAAGGAAATTCCCTGAGATAGGTAATGGTCAAGTGCACCTATTTTGGGTGTTTTTAGAAGAGGAGAATTGATTTGGGAGGCTTTCAAAAATAATCGAAGTTTTAGGCAGAAACTTAGAGAGGCAGAAGATCAAATATTTTCTTAATAAGGTATCAAATATTTTTGTATATCTGGATTACACACTGGTTAGGGATCCTCCCTGAATTTTTGGGGAATTTTTGAAAAGGGTCTTGACATACATCCTTTGGAAAGGGGTTTTTAGGCAGAAAATAAACCAGGGAAAAGTCAAATTTTTCTTTAACAAGTCAATCAATATTTTTGCATAAGTAGGTTCTAAACTAGCTGGGGATCACTCTGGAATTTTTGGGGAATTTTTGAGGTCACCCTTGATATAGCTCCTTTGGAAGGCTAGGGTTTAGGCCCCTTTTTGTATTAAGGAAAAGACAAATATTTTGTGAACCTTGAGGGTTTTGGTAATGTGGAATAAAATAGAGGTGCCAAGATCAGAAGGTCCAAATCCAAATCCAAATTTTGGTTTTGTCAAAGAAAATTTTATAGGGCCAAAATTCGGGATGTGACAAACCTTCCCCCCTTAAAATGAATCTCGTCCCCGAGATTCGAGTTGCTTATGGAATAGGTATGGTTATTCTGCTCTCAAAGAATCCTCTCATTTCCCGGGGGCTTCCTCTTTGGTGGGTTTATCCTCTATTTAACCTTGTGACTCTGCTGTGGGTGCGGCTTTCTGGCTTGTCCAAACTTTGAGGGGACATTCCTCCCGCGTGAACTCGTGGCTTAGGTCCAAGTCTAGGGAAAAACGTAAAACGGTGCCTTGCAACGAAACCTTCTGACGAGAGAGTGGGGAGTTCCAGGGTCAACAAAAATTATTGCAAGTTTAGCGTTGGTGGTTCACATACCAAGCGTCACATCTGAAGCTTCGTAGGTTTCTTCGGCGGACATGTGGTGGACACGAGCGACTTGAGGTGGCTTCATTGTTCCGGCGGGAGGGTTGTTGAGGTTGCTATTGTTGTTACTGCCATCGTTGTTCTTGGTCAACGGGCAATCCGCTATGTAGTGCCCCTTCTTGCCGCACATAAAGCAGGAATTTTCCCTCTTGCAGTCATCCACGAGCGGACGCTTGTGGTAGAACTCATTGCGGGGGCACCCTTCCTTTCTGGGTGGGGTCCAAGTGGTTGGAGGTGTAGTGGCCTGTGCGTTGGGTGGCCAGGTACGTGGCTTCTTGCGAGCTTCTTCTGGCTAGTGCTTGCGAGACTCAAACTTCTTCTTGTGGGAATCATAGATGGTGCGGTGTTCCTTCTCTGAAATCAGTGCGGTGTTTACCATGGCCTGAAAATCTGAGAACTGTAGGACACTGAGCTGAGTTTTGATTGCCTGATGCATTCCATGGAGAAATCGGTCCTTCTTCTTTTCATCTGTGTTGACGTCATCAGGAGCATAGCGGGCAAGGTCGTTTAACTTGGTCAGGTACTCGCTTACAGTTGAGTTGCCTTGAGTGAGTGCTAGGAGTTCTTGCTGCTTCATCTTCATAAGGCTTGAGGGTATGTAGGCCTTGCGGAAGATTTCTTGGAATTCGGCCCAGGTGATAGTGGTCCCATTTCCTCTCATATCTTTCTGATTGTCGCACCACACATTGGCTGGTCCTTCAAGATAATGAGTGACGAAAGGTACCTTGTCTTGCTCATCAACGTGAGCGATCTCTAACTTTTTTTCCATGGTACGGAGCCAATCATCTGTTTCGAGTGGGTTGGTGGCCTGCGAGAACAGGGGTGGCCGAGTACGCTGAAAGTCTTGTAGCTTGGACCGGGTCGGGCGAGGGGCGTTTTGTGCTTGCATGTAGGTGCCAAATTCTCTCATAATTTGAGTCATGTACAGCTGGTGGCATTCATCCATCATCAATAATAGCTGGCTTGGAGTTGGTTCCTGTGGGGTTGGCGGCTGTGGGGGCATTGGGTCCATGCTGGCTTGTCGGGCTGAACGGCGGATTGGGGTTCCTTGACTGCCACTTGTACCTATGTTGGGCCTCATCCTGGTTGGTTGAAGGTGGGGTTGACGGGTGCCATGAGCTTCCATAAGGGGAGAAGAAATGCAACACCCAAGAAGATCCAAATAAAAGCAGGAGATAAAACCAGGGCGTTTTAATACAATGGAGAGTTGGGTTACATGACACATGGTACACAATATTGTGCGAGGAACAAGCCATTACTCCTACATTATTCACGTGCACGTCGGACTACGCGATCGTCGACTACGATACACAACTAGGATGCAAGTGCTAATGCTCCTGAGGCTAGCGTCTAGAGCTACATCTCGAGGGGAGTAGCAGGTGCGATGATGTCGATGCCGTTGATGCTCCTTCCCAGCGTTCTTGGGGCGTATGAGGGGAAGGGTGTACCGATGTCGACGCGGAGACACTGGGCCTGAGGTTCCAGAGTGTATCCAGTGAAGAAGCGAGGAGGGGCGCTAGAACTACGGAACGCGGTGGCTCGAGCGGGAGTGGAAGCGAGTCTTCCTCTAAGCTGGTCAAGAGTAAGAGGAAGGTGAGCTGGGTATGGAGGGGTCTGACGAGAAGAGCTAGGTACTGGTGCTCTCACTACCTCGGCTGCAGTTATGCCATTGCGAAGCCTAGGGAGCTGAAGGAGAGTGTCATGCAGATACTGGTGGAGGTGGGAGGTGTACTGGAGTAGGGTGGTGAGTTCTGGAGAGGGATTCCATGGGCCGGGAAAAAGGATATCCCCATTGCTCAAATCCAACCTCGGGAGGTGTGCATAGCGGGTGCACTCCTTCATGCGGGGGTCGTGGGTGCGGAGGAGAATGATGGCATCTGTGGCGGCTTCCTGGATGGCTCGGGTCTCCTGGTGGGTGATGCCGGAGGAGAGGGCGTACGTGTGTCCTTGGCCCACGGGCGAGGCGCACAAGTAGACGGTGGCGACGAACTCAGGGTGAGTCCCACCAGAACGGGAGGCGAGTACGCGGTATGTCGGGGGAGGAGAGTTTGGGTAGAGGTGTGCCCAAATCTCACGGAGGAATTGCGGCATGCCGGGAACGTTCAAGGCGGGGGTTTCTACGGGTAGCTCGAACTTCATCTGTACCAGAGGCAGAAGCCAAAAATGTGAGTTTGTAAGGTTAGAAAAACACAAACAGATAGAAAAACATTTAGAAGCAAGCAAAGCAACGTTCGCTATCTAAGGCTCCGTTTAGAACTAGGGTATCCTACCGGCAGTTAGGCTCTGATACCAAGCTCTGTGGCACCCCGATCCGGAGATCGAGTTACCCCATATATCAGTCCCAGGAGCACTGAATATATGACAACTTGATAACAGAACATAACCACTTTATTAAGGGGTCGGGAACCGACGATGGATTACAAGGGTCTCATTACAAGGCTGCGCCCTAGCGCACACAACGGTTTGTACATTATTTATCAAACATAACTTCATCAGAGGGCGTCAGCGGATTGGCGGAAGCGTGCGACGAAGAGGGCCTAACTCCACAGGGCGCTGCCTAGATACCGGATCTAGTTCTCGTATAAGGGGTACTCGGCGACGGGGGTAGGAGGATCTGGCCACATGAAAAGCCAGGTGAGTACATGGAATGTACTCGCAAGACATCAATCCACAATCAACCGTAACCAACGATCCTATATGGCATGGCATGTGCAAGTGCGAGTCCAAGCTTAACGGTTGGACTTAACTTACCTACTTACCTGTGACGAAAACCGTGGCTTATGAGAACGAGTCTCATTTCCACACAATAACATTCTCAACACTTAGGTTCTCAAGTTTGACCAACTCTGGTCCAACCCGAGCTCAGCTTTTGACCAACTATGGTCCACCTCGAGGCTTAGCTTTGACCAACTATGGTCCACGTTTCTGCTCATTCAGCTTTGGCCAACTCTGACCGCTTGGTGGATTTATTTCTCCGTGTTCGACTGGACTGACTCTAGTGTGACTAGACCCAACACCGTTCCTTGGGTAGGAACAATACTAGATTCTAGATTTGACACTCTCGAGAGGTTGCAACTTTTATCCACACGTTGGGGTCTAAGCTTGTACAGCCGGTACCTGCCGCACAAACCTATTCCCCCGTAGCCGTCCGCTCTACCAAGACACTCCTTGTATAGCTACCGACTTACCACTCGGGCTAAGTCTTATGACGAAGTGAATCCGGCACGTCCCCAACTCATGAGCAACGCCTAGCTCCGGAACCTTCACAAGACTAGCCCCGACCACAACTATGCAGTATCCGACTAGACTTGCCAAGTGGGTAGCATCAAAAGAGGTTTGGTAGGCTACTAAGCTACGGTCTTCCCATTTCAACGACGCATGGTTGTGCGGGTGTGTTTGGCGAGTGGCACTATTTGACTCAATCTAGTTGACGGAGGTGGTTATCTTTTTAGTCAATTTTTATTCTCAGCCATAAGACAGCAGCAAATGTTAGTCCACAAGATATACATGAGCATCAAATAATCACATAGTAGTTCAGCAAGGTAAAATAAGGTCAACCGGGCGATGGCGGAGTTTCCTCCGACCAGTGTCAGCCACAGGTTGGGTAAAGATAAAATAACAAAATCAACCGGGCGAGGACGGAGATGTCTCCGGCCAGTAGCAGCCACGGGTTGAGTAAATAAATACGCACACCCCACTCTACGGAAAGTAGACGAGATTCAATCCACGTGGGCGGAGCCCGACATGTATTTAGTCGCCGGCCGGAACTCAACCCACACTTGATGGGTTTATCGTATTGCAGGAAAGTAAAGTTACTTGGAATAATAGTACTGAAAGTAGGTGAGATTCAATCCACGCGGGCGGAGCCCGACATGTATTTAGTCGCCGGCCGGAACTCAACCCACACTTGATGGGTTTATCGTATTGCAGGAAAGTAAAGTTACTTGGAATAATAGTACTGAAAGTAGGCGAGATTCAATCCATGCGGGCGGTGCCCAACATGTATTTAGTCGCCGGCCGGAACTCAACCCACACTTGATGGGTTTATCGTATTGCAGGAAGTAAAAGTAGCATTAGGTCACATGAAATAATAGGCATGAAATAAGACATGTGGGATGCAACTATCGCGCAAACAAGTAACAAACAAGTCAAATAAGGCATCGATGACTTGGGAACGGATGGTTGGGGGCTGATGGCTTGCCTTCAGGGACAGGTTCAAATTCCACTTCAAATGGAGGGTTTGAATCTATTAAAGAAATTTAAAAACAAGGTTAAAACCTCCCACAAGGCATTCAAAGGTTCAGTAGGCAAATTATATTCAAATAAATTTAAACCAGTGGCATTGGACATAGAATTCCAAAACAAAGCCAATGCGAAAAGATTCATATTTTTCTGAATTATTTTGAGTGAGTTATGACCTTTCAAAGTTAACCCTAAAATCTGCCCTTCTCAAAACAGAAAATAAACAAAAGAAAACGTTTCGGAAATGTTTAAAAGTCTGACGGGCTAGGCCCACTGGTCAGTGGCCCACTGGTCAGTGGCCCACTAGCTGAACCGGTACGCACCAGTGAAAAAAAGAAGAAGCGGGGGGGGTCACCGTCTCCGGCACGGCGTACTCACCGGCGGCGGCTCCTGGTGGCTACAGCGACGGAGAGGAGAGGGAGAGGGAGCAGGGACGCTCCGGGAGGTGAAGCGCAGCTCGTCGGCATGCTTACTGGAGGCGGGGAGGCTTGGAGCAGGGGCGGCGTTGGTGACCGCGGAGGCCGTGCGGTGGTCGAGGATGAACGCGACGGTACCGGCCACCAATCACCACGGAGAGAGTGTCATTGGGTTCTAGGTGATCTGGGGAGTTGGTTGGCGGGCTTAATTGGACAGGGGTGGTCGCGTGGTGGGGAATTTGGCCAGAGGCCGAGCGGCGGTGGTGAGCTCGTCGTCGGAGCTCCGGTGCTTCCGAGGGGCTGATAACGGAGGGGAAGAGGGCTGAGTGGGAGAGTGAGGTGGGGTGGTGGTCGAAGGAGGCCGGGGTGCTCCATTTATAGGTCTCCGGGGTGGGGGTCCGGACGAGGGCCGTGGCGAGGTATCGGGACGAGGAGGCCGTGGCAGAGGGAGACGACGGGCTTTGCGTCGTCGGTGTAGCGTCCGGGCACCGCTGTCGACAGAGAATCCGCGGCAGTGGATAAGCACGGGCGGGGCTAGGCACTGGTGCGGGGTGGGGGTCCGTGCGGCTATGGCGGGGCGGCGACATTGGGAGGGCGGCGCGGAGGGAAGCGACGGACGGCGCGTTGAGGGTGTAGCTGCAGTGCGGTGTAGTGCGGGTGGAGCCACCGCTGGACGACGGGATTCGCGGGGCAGCGGCCTGTGGAGCACAGTGGGGTGGGGTCCCGTGGCGGCGCTGTTGGTGCGGCGCGTCGTCACGCGGCCGATGGTGCAGGGGGAGCAGTGGCGGCGGTGCTTGGACGATGGGGTGGTCGAGGGGGAGGTGAGGAACGCAGGGGGCTCGAGGGAAGGCAGCGGGGAGGTCACCGGCGGCGACCATAAAGGGGACGGCGCCGTCGGGTGCGGGCATGCCCATGTCATGGCCATGCCGACATCGGCATGGAGATGTTTCCGTCAGGTCACGGCTCTAAATGCAAAACCGTTCGCGTCACTAGGTGCCAAATTCAAAGTACTACAACTTTGCAGAACAATGTTTTTCCAAATTCCAAACTTTCCCTATTCAAAAATTTCATCGAACACTTCTGGTCAAAAAGAAAAACAGGTTTTGGGGCTTCAAACCAAATGGGATTGAGACAAGGAAATTCCCTGAGATAGGTAATGGTCAAGTGCACCTATTTTGGGTGTTTTTAGAAGAGGATAATTGATTTGGGAGGCTTTCAAAAATAATCGAAGTTTTAGGCAGAAACTTAGAGAGGCAGAAGATCAAATATTTTCTTAATAAGGTATCAAATATTTTTGTATATCTGGATTACACACTGGTTAGGGATCCTCCGTGAATTTTTGGGGAATTTTTGAAAAGGGTCTTGACATACATCCTTTGGAAAGGGGTTTTTAGGCAGAAAATAAACCAGGGAAAAGTCAAACTTTTCTTTAACAAGTCAATCAATATTTTTGCATAAGTAGGTTCTAAACTAGCTGGGGATCACTCTGGAATTTTTGGGGAATTTTTGAGGTCACCCTTGATATAGCTCCTTTGGAAGGCTAGGGTTTAGGCCCCTTTTTGTATTAAGGAAAAGACAAATATTTTGTGAACCTTGAGGGTTTTGGAAATGTGGAATAAAATAGAGGTGCCAAGATCAGAAGGTCCAAATCCAAATCCAAATTTTGGTTTTGTCAAAGAAAATTTTATAGGGCCAAAATTCGGGATGTGACAAACCTTCCCCCCTTAAAATGAATCTCGTCCCCGAGATTCGAGTTGCTCATGGAATAGGTATGGTTATTCTGCTCTCAAAGAATCCTCTCATTTCCTGGGGCTTCCTCTTTGGTGGGTTTATCCTCTATTTAACCTTGTGACTCTGCTGTGGGTGCGGCTTTCTGGCTTGTCCAAACTTTGAGGGGACATTCCTCCCGCGTGAACTCGTGGCTTAGGTCCAAGTCTAGGGAAAAACGTAAAACGGTGCCTTGCAACGAAACCTTCTGACGAGAGAGTGGGGAGTTCCAGGGTCAACAAAAATTATTGCAAGTTTAGCGTTGGTGGTTCACATACCAAGCGTCACATCTGAAGCTTCGTAGGTTTCTTCGGCGGACATGTGGTGGACACGAGCGACTTGAGGTGGCTTCATTGTTCCGGCGGGAGGGTTGTTGAGGTTGCTATTGTTGTTACTGCCATTGTTGTTCTTGGTCAACGGGCAATCCGCTATGTAGTGCCCCTTCTTGCCGCACTTAAAGCAGGAATTTTCCCTCTTGCAGTCATCCACGAGCGGACGCTTGTGGTAGAACTCATTGCGGGGGTACCCTTCCTTTCTGGGTGGGGTCCAAGTGGTTGGAGGTGTAGTGGCCTGTGCGTTGGGTGGCCAGGTACGTGGCTTCTTGCGAGCTTCTTCTGGCTGGTGCTTGCGAGACTCAAACTTCTTCTTGTGGGAATCATAGATGGTGCGGTGTTCCTTCTCTGAAATCAGTGCGGTGTTTACCATGGCCTGAAAATCTGAAAACTGTAGGACACTGAGCTGAGTTTTGATTGCCTGATGCATTCCATGGAGAAATTGGTCCTTCTTCTTTTCATCTGTGTTGACGTCATCAGGGGCATAGCGGGCAAGGTCAGTTGAACTTGGTCAGGTACTCGCTTACAGTTGAGTTGCCTTGAGTGAGTGCTAGGAGTTCTTGCTGCTTCATCTTCATAAGGCTTGAGGGTATGTAGGCCTTGCGGAAGATTTCTTGGAATTCGGCCCAGGTGATAGTGGTCCCATTTCCTCTCATATCTTTCTGATTGTCTCACCACATATTGGCTGGTCCTTCAAGATAATGAGTGACGAAAGGTACCTTGTCTTGCTCATCAACGTGAGCGATCTCTAACTTCTTTTCCATGGTACGGAGCCAATCATCTGCTTCGAGTGGGTTGGTGGCCTGCGAGAACTGGGGTGGCCGAGTACGTTGAAAGTCTTGTAGCTTGGACCGGGTCGGGCGAGGGGCGTTTTGTGCTTGCATGTAGGTGCCAAATTCTCTCATAATTTGAGTCATGTACAGCTGGTGGCATTCATCCATCATCAATAATAGCTGGCTTGGAGTTGGTTCCTGTGGGGTTGGCGGCTGTGGGGGCATTGGGTCCATGCTGGCTTGTCGGGCTGAACAGCGGATTGGGGTTCCTTGACTGCCACTTGTACCTATGTTGGGCCTCATCCTGGTTGGTTGAAGGTGGGGTTGACGGGTGCCATGAGCTTCCATAAGGGGAGAAGAAATGCAACACCCAAGAAGATCCAAATAAAATCAGGAGATAAAACCAGGGCGTTTTTATACAATGGAGAGTTGGGTTACATGACACATGGTACACAATCTTGTGCGAGGAACAAGCCATTACTCCTACATTATTCACGTGCACGTACTACGCGATCGTCGACTACGATACACAACTAGGATGCAAGCGCTAATGCTCCTGAGGCTAGCGTCTAGAGCTACATCTCGAGGGGAGTAGCAGGTGCGATGATGTCGATGCCGTTGATGCTCCTTCCCAACGTTCTTGGGGCGTATGAGGGGAAGGGTGTACCGATGTCGACGCGGAGACACTGGGCCTGAGGTTCCAGAGTGTATCCAGTGAAGAAGCGAGGAGGGGCGCTAGAACTACGGAACGCGGTGGCTCGAGCGGGAGTGGAAGCGAGTCTTCCTCTAAGCTGGTCAAGAGTAAGAGGAAGGTGAGCTGGGTATGGAGGGGTCTGACGAGAAGAGCTAGGTACTGGTGCTCTCACTACCTCGGCTGCAGTTATGCCATTGCGAAGCCTAGGGAGCTGAAGGAGAGTGTCATGCAGATACTGGTGGAGGTGGGAGGTGTACTGGAGTAGGGTGGTGAGTTCTGGAGAGGGATTCCATGGGCCGGGAAAAAGGATATCCCCATTGCTCAAATCCAACCTCGGGAGGTGTGCATAGCGGGTGCACTCCTTCATGCGGGGGTCGTGGGTGCGGAGGAGAATGATGGCATCTGCGGCGGCTTCCTGGATGGCTCGGGTCTCCTGGTGGGTGATGCCGGAGGAGAGGGCGTACGTGTGTCCTTGGCCCACGGGCGAGGCGCACAAGTAGACAGTGGCAACGAACTCAGGGTGAGTCCCACCAGAACGGGAGGCGAGTATGCGGTATGTCGGGGGAGGAGAGTTTGGGTAGAGGTGTGCCCAAATCTCACGGAGTAATTGCGGCATGCCGGGAACGTTCAAGGCGGGGGTTTCTACGGGTAGCTCGAACTTCATCTGTACCAGAGGCAGAAGCCAAAAATGTGAGTTTGTAAGGTTAGAAAAACACAAACAGATAGAAAAACATTTAGAAGCAAGCAAAGCAACGTTCGCTATCTAAGGCTCCGTTTAGAACTAGGGTATCCTACCGGCAGTTAGGCTCTGATACCAAGCTCTGTGGCACCCCGATCCGGAGATCGAGTTACCCCATATATCAGTCCCAGGAGCACTGAATATATGACAACTTGATAACAGAACATAACCACTTTATTAAGGGGTCGGGAACCGACGATGGATTACAAGGGTCTCATTACAAGGCTGCGCCCTAGCGCACACAACAGTTTGTACATTATTTATCGAACATAACTTCATCAGAGGGCGTCAGCGGATTGGCGGAAGCGTGCGACGAGGAGGGCCTAACTCCACAGGGCTCTGCCTAGATACCGGATCTAGTTCTCGTATAAGGGGTACTCGGCGACGGGGGTAGGAGGATCTGGCCACATGAAAAGCCAGGTGAGTACATGGAATGTACTCGCAAGACATCAATCCACAATCAACCGTAACCAACGATCCTATATGGCATGGCATGTGCAAGTGCGAGTCCAAGCTTAACGGTTGGACTTAACTTACCTACTTACCTGTGACGAAAACCGTGGCTTATGAGAACGAGTCTCATTTCCACACAATAACATTCTCAACACTTAGGTTCTCAAGTTTGACCAACTCTGGTCCAACCCGAGCTCAGCTTTTGACCAACTATGGTCCACCTCGAGGCTTAGCTTTGACCAACTATGGTCCACGTTTCTGCTCATTCAGCTTTGGCCAACTCTGACCGCTTGGTGGATTTATTTCTCCGTGTTCGACTGGACTGACTCTAGTGTGACTAGACCCAACACCGTTCCTTGGGTAGGAACAATACTAGATTCTAGATTTGACACTCTCGAGGGGTTGCAACTTTTATCCACACGTTGGGGTCTAAGCTTGTACAGCCGGTACCTGCCGCACAAACCTATTCCCCCGTAGCCGTCCGCTCTACCAAGACACTCCTTGTATAGCTACCGACTTACCACTCGGGCTAAGTCTTATGACGAAGTGAATCCGGCACGTCCCCAACTCATGAGCAACGCCTAGCTCCGGAACCTTCACAAGACTAGCCCCGACCACAACTATGCAGTATCCGACTAGACTTGCCAAGTGGGTAGCATCAAAAGAGGTTTGGTAGGCTACTAAGCTACGGTCTTCCCATTTCAACGACGCATGGTTGTGCGGGTGTGTTTGGCGAGTGGCACTATTTGACTCAATCTAGTCGACGGAGGTGGTTATCTTTTTAGTCAATTTTTATTCTCAGCCATAAGACAGCAGCAAACGTTAGTCCACAAGATATACATGAGCATCAAATAATCACATAGTAGTTCAGCAAGGTAAAATAAGGTCAACCGGGCGATGGCGGAGTTTCCTCTGACCAGTGTCAGCCACAGGTTGGGTAAAGATAAAATAACAAAATCAACCGGGCGAGGACGGAGATGTCTCCGGCCAGTAGCAGCCACGGGTTGAGTAAATAAATACGCACACCCCACTCTACGGAAAGTAGACGAGATTCAATCCACGTGGGCGGAGCCCGACATGTATTTAGTCGCCGGCCGGAACTCAACCCACACTTGATGGGTTTATCGTATTGCAGGAAAGTAAAGTTACTTGGAATAATAGTACTGAAAGTAGGCGAGATTCAATCCACGCGGGCGGAGCCCGACATGTATTTAGTCGCCGGCCGGAACTCAACCCACACTTGATGGGTTTATCGTATTGCAGGAAAGTAAAGTTACTTGGAATAATAGTACTGAAAGTAGGCGAGATTCAATCCACGCGGGCAGTGCCCAACATGTATTTAGTCGCCGGCCGGAACTCAACCCACACTTGATGGGTTTATCGTATTGCAGGAAGTAAAAGTAGCATTAGGTCACATGAAATAATAGGCATGAAATAAGACATGTGGGATGCAACTATCGCGCAAACAAGTAACAAACAAGTCAAATAAGGCATCGATGACTTGGGAACGGATGGTTGGGGGCTGATGGCTTGCCTTCAGGGACAGGTTCAAATTCCACTTCAAATGGAGGGTTTGAATCTATTAAAGAAATTTTAAAACAAGGTTAAAACCTCCCACAAGGCATTCAAAGGTTCAGTAGGCAAATGATATTCAAATAAATTTAAACCAGTGGCATTGGACAGAGAATTCCAAAACAAAGCCAATGCGAAAAGATTCATATTTTTCTGAATTATTTTGAGTGAGTTATGACCTTTCAAAGTTAACCCTAAAATCTGCCCTTCTCAAAACAGAAAATAAACAAAAGAAAACGTTTCGAAAATGTTTAAAAGTCTGACGGGCTAGGCCCACTGGTCAGTGGCCCACTGGTCAGTGGCCCACTAGCTGAACCGGTACGCACCAGTGAAAAAAAGAAGAAGCAGGGGGGTCACCGTCTCCGGCACGGCGTACTCACCGGCGGCGGCTCCTGGTGGCTACAGCGACGGAGAGGAGAGGGAGAGGGAGCAGGGAGGCTCCGGGAGGTGAAGCGCAGCTCGTCGGCATGCTTACTGGAGGCGGGGAGGCTTGGAGCAGGGGCGGCGTTGGTGACCGTGGAGGCCGTGCGGTGGTCGAGGATGAACGTGACGGTACCGGCCACCAATCACCGCGGAGAGAGTGTCATTGGGTTTTAGGTGATCTGGGGAGTTGGTTGGCAGGCTTAATTGGACAGGGGTGGTCGTGTGGTGGGGAATTTGGCCAGAGGCCGAGCGGCGGTGGTGAGCTCGTCGTCGGAGCTCCGGTGCTTCCGAGGGGCTGATAACGGAGGGGAAGAGGGCTGAGGGGGAGAGTGTGGTGGGGTGGTGGTCGAAGGAGGCCTGGGTGCTCCATTTATAGGTCTCCGGGGTGGGGGTCCAGACGAGTGCCGTGGCGAGGTGTCGGGACGAGGACCGTGGCAGAGGGAGACGACGGGCTTTGCGTCGTCGGTGTAGCGTCCGGGCACCGCTGTCGACGGAGAATCCGCGGCAGTGGATAAGCACGGGCGGGGCTAGGCACTGGTGCGGGGTGGGGGTCCGTGCGGCTGTGGCGGGGCGGCGACATGGGGAGGGCGGCACAGAGGGAAGCGACGGACGACGTGTTGAGGGTGTAGCTGCAGTGTGGTGTAGTGCGGGTGGAGCCACCGCTGGACGACGGGATTCGCGGGGCAGCGGCCTGTGGAGCACAGTGGGGTGGGGTCCCGTGGCGGCGCTGTTGGTGCGGCGCGTCGTCACGCGGCCGATGGTGCAGGGGGAGCAGTGGCGGCGGTGCTTGGACGATGGGGTGGTCGAGGGGGAGGTGAGGAACGCAGGGGGCTCGAGGGAAGGCAGCGGGGAGGTCACCGGCGGCGACCATAAAGGGGCGGCGCCGTCGGGTGCGGGCATGCCCATGTCATGGCCATGCCGACATCGGCATGGAGATGTTTCCGTCAGGTCACGGCTCTAAATGCAAAACCGTTCGCGTCACTAGGTGCCAAATTCAAAGTAATACAACTTTGCAGAACAATGTTTTTCCAAATTCCAAACTTTCCCTATTCAAAAATTTCATCGAACACTTCTGGTCAAAAAGAAAAACCAGGTTTTGGGGCTTCAAACCAAATGGGATTGAGACAAGGAAATTCCCTGAGATAGGTAATGGTCAAGTGCACCTATTTTGGGTGTTTTTAGAAGAGGAGAATTGATTTGGGAGGCTTTCAAAAATAATCGAAGTTTTAGGCAGAAACTTAGAGAGGCAGAAGATCAAATATTTTCTTAATAAGGTATCAAATATTTTTGTATATCTGGATTACACACTGGTTAGGGATCCTCCCTGAATTTTTGGGGAATTTTTGAAGAGGGTCTTGACATACATCCTTTGGAAAGGGGTTTTTAGGCAGAAAATAAACCAGGGAAAAGTCAAATTTTTCTTTAACAAGTCACCCAATATTTTTGCATAAGTAGGTTCTAAACTAGCTGGGGATCACTCTGGAATTTTTGGGGAATTTTTGAGGTCACCCTTGATATAGCTCCTTTGGAAGGCTAGGGTTTAGGCCCTTTTTGTATTAAGGAAAAGACAAATATTTTGTGAACCTTGAGGGTTTTGGTAATGTGGAATAAAATAGAGGTGCCAAGATCAGAAGGTCCAAATCCAAATCCAAATTTTGGTTTTGTCAAAGAAAATTTTATAGGGCCAAAATTCGGGATGTGACATGATACGATAAAAAGCTTAGCTAACGCTAAAGAACTTGACTCGTCGTTACTTCTTCAAATTAATAGAGCTTGGCCGCTGCAGAAGAATCTAAAACTATGAAGAACATACTTCCTTAATTTCCTGTCATGAACTTCTTCTGATTTAATCTATCTTCAATTTTGTGTGGAGGACACATAAAAATCACACAAAAAATGCGTTGAGCAGCTGCCGCGGTGTATCGCGCTCGTCCAGCAGCTTGAGTGCCGTCTTGATGCAATCACGCCCACCATTGCAGAAGTGGATGTGGATCACCGTCGTGTACATAAATGTCATCAGCACGGCTGAGTCCCGTCGGACGCCCTGAACCAGCTGAGCATGATCTTCACGGCCGTAAGGAAAGTGTGCCAAGCCTACTTTCCCCGCCCTGATTCGGCCTGATGAACCCACTCGCCATGGCTTCGAGGACGGCGCGGCTCGCGAAGGGCATCCTCAAGCGCGCATTCCATCCTCACCTCGTTGAAGCGCGCTAGAACCTCGCGGCATGGCCTTCTGCCCCTACACCCAGCACAGGGTCCGCAGCGCCGACCGCCCAACTGGCTCGATCCACATCTCCCCATCTCGCCGCTCCCGACCCTCCTATCCTCACCCGCGATAGAACGCCGCTACCGGCGTTCGGCCTTACCACTGCATCTTTCGAGGCCGCCGACCTCCCGCACGCCCGGAGCTGTGCATCGCTGCTCGAGGCCGAGTACTTGCCGACGGCGGCGGAACACCTTGGTCGCCGACTCGCTGTCGGCGTTCGGCCTTACCACTGCATCTTTCGAGGCCGCCGACCTCCCGCACGCCCGGAGCTGTGCATCGCTGCTCGAGGCCGAGTACTTGCCGACGGCGGCGGAGCACCTTGGTCGCCGACTCGCCGTGGAGGAAAAGTGGTCCGATCTTGGTCAGGACGACGCGAACGGGCTCTCAACCTCATTAGTCACCAGGGCACCAGAAAAGGACAGGGGCGAGGCTCTGCGCAGAGGTGTGGCGGGGCTCGGACCGGCGGCGACGGGGGAAGAGGAGGAGTGGAGGCGGATTTGTGGTTTTCTGCGAGAAACAGATTTTGACCGAACCGTTTTTTTAGCTTAAGTGGGGGCAGTCATTGTAATTTATATTCAAAATAAGGGTAAAATAAAAGTTGGACGAAAATTTTGGGAGAAGCAACTCTTCCTTTATTATTAGGTAAAGAAATCACATGAGCATATCACAATTATAAAATAGCTATAAAATACCATGCAAATGAAAATAATCTGGTAACCCTCAAATTTATTCAACTTGGTTATTCATTGATTTCTTGCTATCAATGTCGTGGTGGGTTGTACGGCATATCCATCAGAGATGGAAAAAAGTATGGGGCAAGGCGACGATGGCGCTCGCGCGGGATTGGGTACAAGCACGCAAACACACGCGATATACCCAGGTTCAGGGCCCTCTTGTGGAGGTAACACCCCTACGTCCTGCTCTTCTTGTTTCTTATTGCTCGATCACAGATTGCGGGCTACAAGTGTTCCTAGAGCTGTATTCAGGTGGTAGCCGGCTGGAAGTCCTAGCCGGCTGGAGGTTGAAGATGATGCTATCTGCCACTAATCTCTCTCCCTTCCTTTTGTTGCTTTTTTTCCGCAGGAGGCTCTAGCCCGCCTTATATAGGCAACGGGATAGGGTTTTGGGTTACAAGGATTTTACAGGTCTGTCCCTATGACATCATCTACTTTCTGACCGGCTGGAGCTCGTTGCCATGATTCTGCACAGGAGATGCCCGACAGGAGGTACTGTTCACCAGGAGCGGTTATGCGGGACTGGCCCACCAGTACGGAGCTGTCGGTTGGTACGTCCGGCTTCAGCCCAGCCGGACGTCTGCGTCCGGCTAGACGCAGGCGGCTTGATTCAGCCGGCGCGTTCCAGTCGGCATCGTGCAGCCGGCACTGTTCAGCCGGCCCGTGGAGTTTGAAGGAGTGATCCTCTATGGGGTATCCGGGGTTCATCTCCCCGACAATCAACTATAGACAATTATTTTGGATCATTTCATTCATATCCTATGCTTTACATTACTATCTTGATCAAGTTTGTGTTGGTTGAATGTCTCATCAAAAATTATTTTTGTTATCACTTACCTACTCGAGAACGAGTACGAGTTAAACTTGAGGATGCTGATACGTGTCAAACATATCTATAATTTTTTATTGTTCCATGCTAGTTTTGTGATTTTGTCACATGTTTTTAATATCATATTACATCATTTTTATGCATTTTGTCGGACTAACCTATTGACAAGATGCCCAGTGCCAGTTTCCTATTTTTGCTGTTTTTGTATTTCAGAAAATCTACCACAGGAAATATTCTCGGATTGCGGTGAAAATTTACGGGGAATTTTTATTCGACAAGATGGAGTCGGAGTCCAAAGGGCGACCTGGGGGGCCACCCAGCGGCCACGGCCCCACCTGGACCCGCGGGTGGGGCCCGCCCTTGCCCTCTGGGCACCGCCTCGGCCCCCCTCGACGCCTATAAAAGCACAAAAAACCTAAAACGCTGAGGGTGGCCATTATTTTCCAGAGAAGTCATCCGAGCCGCCGCCACCATAAACCCTAGTTCGGGAGATTCTGAAGCTGATCCCGGCACCCTGCCAGAGGGGAGATCGATCCCGGAGGGCTCTTCATCGCCATGCCTTCCTCCGGGATGATTTGTGAGTAGTTCCACCTTGGACCATGGATCCATGGCAGTAGCTAGATGGTAGTCTCTCACCCTTGTGCTTCATGTATTATGATCTTCTGAGCTGCCTAACATGATCAAGATCGACTATTGTAATGCTATGTGATGTGTTTGCTGGGATCCGATGGATTATGAAGTTATGATCAGATTGTGCATGATTCTTATATGTTCTTGCATGCTCTCCGATGTGTGTAGTTGATTTGGCCAAGTAATTATGTATGTCACCAAGAGGGAGTATTTATGCTAGATAGTGGGTTCATGCCCCCTTTTGTTCCTGGGCACGAGTGACAGAAACGTCTAAGGGCGAGGGTGTGCTGTTTCTACTAAGGATAAAACAGTGGTGTTAAAGTCTATTTGATGTTTAATATTGCTTACTTCATGCGCTTTACTTAATGCAAATGTCTATTGCTTGCAACTTAATACCGATGGGTGACAGGTTGGATAGCGATCCCACGGTGGACTTTTTAGACAAAGATGCAGTTGGACTCAACGGTCTTTGTTCCTTGTCGTGATGCCTACATAAATATTACCATGTACTATTTGTCATAGCTAGATTAAGTCTGTGTTATAATCTTGTCAATTGCCTAGCTGTAATTTGGTTAACCATGGTATGAGTGTTTTATCTATTTGAGAGACTCCACTAGTGAACACATAGCCCCCGGTCCATCTTTTTACATTATCTACAACCTCATTTACTTGTCTTTCATCATCATTACTCCTCTGGCCTGTTTCCATAATTACATCCACTACACTATATGTTTAACCGCTTTGTTTTCAGTAGACCAAAAAGATTGACAACCTTTCTGCCGTTGGGGGCAAAATAATTGTTTGAGTGTGTGCAGGTCCATGTTCATTGACGATTAAGCGCCAGAGATCATCAAGGTTCACCTCGTTGTTGATTTCAAAGTCCTACTGGTTCGATAAACCTCGGTTCGTTTAACGAGGGAAAACTGCTACTTACTACATCCACGCCTTTGCTTGGGGCACTACCCAACGCTATCATCATCCGCAATCAAGCAATTTTCTGGCGCCGTTGCCGGGGACTTTGGAGCTACAGCAAGGGGAGTCTCATACTCTCAATCACTTTACTTTGCTTTTGTCTTGCTTGTTTTATTTCTTGTTTAGTTTATTTTCTTGTTTAAAAATTTTAAAACCCAAAAAATTAGTGTAGTCTCTATTCCTGTCTTGTTATTTTATCTTATCATTTTGTCTTCCACTGAAAACACCAAGTTGTGTGACTTTACTAGCACTAATAACAATGATTTCATATGCTCTCCAATTTCTCCACCCACTTCTAAAGCGGAATCTTATGAAATTAAACCTGCTTTGCTAAATCTTGTTTTGAAAGAGCAATTTTTTTGTGCTAGTACTGATGATGCCGCCTCTCATTTAAATAACTTTGTTGAGTTATGTGATATGCAAAAATATAAAGAGGTAGAAAGTGACATCATAAAACTGAAGCTTTTCCTTTTCTCTTCGAGAGGGAGAGCAAAAGAATGGTTGTTGTCTTTGCCTAGGAATAGCATTGATTCTTGGACTAAATGCAAAGATGCTTTTATTGGAAAAAATTATCCACCTGCTAAAATCATACAATTGAGGAGTAACATTACGAACTTTAGATAATTTGATAATTAACATGTTGCTCAAGCTTGGGAAAGAATGAAATCTATGGTTAAAAATTGTCCCACGCATGGATTAACTACATGGATGGTTATCCAAACTTTTTATGCAGGTTTGAATTTTTCTTCAAGGAACCTCTTGGACTCGAGCTGTATGTCCGTGTGAGGCACCTTTATGTCCACCACATTAGGTGTAGCACCTAAACTTTTGGATGAGATGATGGAAAATTATTCACAATGGCATACCGAAAGAGTTCCAACTGGTAAGAAGGTAAATTCTATCGAGGAAATTTCCTCTTTGAGTGAGAAGGTTGATATGATTATGTCTATGCTTGCTACCAATCAGTCCTCTGTTGATCCTAATAATGTTCCTCTTGCTTCATTAGTTGCTCAAGAAAAGGATCAAGTTGATGTTAATTTTCTTAATAGGAATAACTTCAACAATAATGTTGATCGAAATAATTTTGGTAGTAACAACTGTAAGCCTTATCCTCAAAATAATGGAAATCTGAATGGAAATTATTTTGGCAAAACCTCTCCCAATCAAGAGATTAGTAATGGTATAATTACTGAAATAGAGAAGTCTACAAAAAATTTCATGCATGAACAGTTTGAGCAAAACAAAATTTTCTCTAGGCAAATGAATGAGAACTCTTTTATATTGAAAAGTATAAATGATCAACTTGGAGAGTTAAATAGATAAATTTCTAATCTTAAATCAAGGCTTGTTAATACTGAAGCTTGCATTTCAAATATGTCCCAAACTCAAGCCACTCTGATAAACCGAATGGCTGCTAAACCTGAATTGGTCACTCCTGCTGAAACTGATGCTTTTGCTATTCTCAAAACTGTTAACACTCCTGTTGCTTCAATTAATATTGATGGAGTTTACAAACTTTGGATAGATGTGAGTGCTCTACTGATCCTAAAATTTCTAGTGATAAAACTTCTACCTTGCTCAAAAAGGATCGTGAAAAACTTGATAGTCTTGTCTCTAAAGTGGAAAATCTTGCTCATGATGTTGAAATTTTAAAAAATAGAACCACTTCTCTTCAAGACAAGCCTACTGAATCTTTAAATGATATTTCTATTCAAACTAATAAAAATGAGAGGATGTTAGCTCGCTTGCATGCTAGGTGGGCTAGAGAGGAAGAAGAAGCTAGAATTGCTGAAATGAATAGTAAAACTGTTAATGTTTATACTATCCAAACTACTAATGAGGATCCTCCTAGCCTATTTAAAGATGATGATATTGATTTTGATAATTGTAACATTACTAAGGTCATAAATTTCCTATAAAAACTTGCTAAGTCACCGGATGCTAGTAAATTAAATATTGCTTTCACTAAACACATTACCGATGCTCTTATCAAGGCTAGGGAAGAAAAGCTTAAGCTAGAAACTTCTATTCCTAGAAAATTAGAAGATGGTTGGGAACCTACTATTAAGATGAAAATAAATGACTTTGATTGTAATTCTTTGTGTGATCTTGGTGCTAGTGTTTTGATGACGGAATTGATGAGAGTGTTTCTCCCTCAACTTCGCCAACAAGCACTCTTGATACCCTGAAAGGAAAATCATATATGGGATAGGTTGAGCCTCCAAGTGCAGAGTATGTAGAAGTGGAAGTTTTTTCCCCACGAGGGTGACTCGAGGGTTTAATATCGAACTCTCGGGGTATCAGTAGTGGGGATTTTATCTCCTTGTCCTTCTCTAGATTTCCTGTAAACAAAGTAGATTGCTTTGTGCCCTCAACCTCACCAAGTGGTTGTCAAGCACAAGGTGTGAGAATGATATTAAGATAATAATGAATGCAAAACAGTAAATAAATATGCAATGGTGGTAAGTAGTAATGCAAGGATGATAGTAATGATGATGGATGATATTTTTGGGGTTTTTATATGTGTATGCAATGAATAAAAGTGTTTTTGTATTTTCTGATTTTAAAATGGCTGAATGTAGAAAATGCTTAAAAGTGGTTGGAAAGTTGTTTCTTATGATTAAAAATGGACCGGGGTTCATGGTTTCACACATGCACTCTCTCTTTAATATAGTGTGGCAAATAAGTAGACATAGGATTAACATATGAGATTGCAAACAAGTTTAATGACATGTTACTAATTATATGGGCATCACGTCCTAACATAGATACCTTTTGATTATTAGTCTCACTTATACTCCACCAAGATGCGAACTAAATCATAACACCTCAGTAATTAAGATGACTCAGAGTATAGCCTTAAGATTAATGACATGAAGTGAAAATAAGAACATGCTGGATCTAGTCATAGGTAGAGGCTTGTCACTCCTCATACCTTGCAACATGGTATTTTGGTTTATCCCTAGTGAGGCAACAAAGTAAGGTAAACACTCAATGGATCGCGATATTAAGTTGTCAGCTTATCACATCACCACCCCCATTACTCCAACTAATGCACACGTTTCCCCTCACACGCTCTCATAAACATGCTTGATCAAAACAAGGATACAAGAACGGGGTACATAATATGCATCTACTTTCATAACTGAAATAAACATTGCAATCTCAACATATATTAACTCATAAAAAGATCCACCACAAAGGTAATACAACGATGACCGTAATCATGTTCAGCAGCTCATACAGTGCTAATTAGTGAAGCTCAAGAGAGAGAGAGAGATACATATGCTACTGCCACAAACCCATAGTCCAGAGGTGGACTACTCCCTCTTCATCATGGAGACGGTGGAGATGTCAATGGAGAAGAAGGAGACCTCTCCGGCAGCGCTCCACCGGAGTCCCCCCTCCAATCTGCAGCCTCCTGGTCTCTGTTTCTTGTTTCTCTCGTGTGGCGGCTCTCTCTCCGAAAAACATCGGGGGGGCTCTTTATATAGGCGTTTTTAGGTCACGAGGAAGCTTCAGGAAGAAGGATCGTCGCAAATGGGGCCACGATGGCCAAAAGAGGTGGGCCCACGTGGCCCCTATACTTGGCCGCGTGGGGCACCCTCTTTCGCCCCTCCGGCCTCCGTTTGCTTGCTTCCTTCGCTCCTAGGTCTTCCTCCTTCCAAAATAATGATCCCCGTAAATTTGCAGCTCATTATGATGTCGTTAAGGCCCTGAAATAAATAAGGAAAGAAATAGGGGTTTTCTGCCTGCGCAGGATTAATTCCATAAAAAGAGGAAATCATTATTAATTACCAAAAATCATTAAATAACAGTAATATACCCCTTATATGATACAAATATGAATGGAATACAAGTATTATAGTGCAAAGTTCATGTATGCATTTTACATGCATCATGTTTCTGTCATGCCTAAAAGTTTCTACGATATGCTTAATCTGAATCCTTTGGAAGAATGCTATTTAAATGTTCATTTTGCTGATTCTTCTAAAAAGAAACCTTTGGGTAGAGTTGATGATGTTCTTATTGTTGTTAATAACAATTATGTTCCCGTTGATTTTATTGTCATGGACATTGAGTGCAATGCTTCTTGTCCTATTATTTTGGGAAGACCGTTTTTTAGAACCGTTGATGCTATTATTGATATGAAAGAGGGAAATATAAGATTTCAGTTCCCCCTTAAAAGAGGGATGGAACACTTCCCTAGAAAGAGAAATAAGCTTCCTTTTGAATCAATCATAAGGTCTAGCTATGCTCTTGATGTTGCTAAGGCCTCCGAAAAGACTTGATATTTGGCATTGCGCCTAGCTAAAAGGCGTTAAAGAAAAGTGCTTGTTGGGAGGCAACCCATATTTTCTTTCAGTGTTGTTTTTTCTTTTCTTGAGTCATGGAGTTGTTGCTTATGTAGCAACTTCATTGTATCTTTTTCTTTTGGTTTTTTGTGCCAAGTTTAGCCTCTAATGCATTGAAAGTACGAGGTATTGTTTTGCTGTCCAGAAATATATTTCTGTCCTTTACTGTTAGAAAATCCAAAAAAACACAGTACGTGATATTTTTCTGGAAATTTTTGAAAGTAAGCCTGATACTTTTATCTATATTTCGTTAGTTTTTAGGTTTATGATTTGAGCTACAGAAGTGCCTCTAAAAATTCAATCTTTACAGATTATTCAGTTTTTGACAGATTCTGACTTTATTTTGTATTCGCCTCTTTTATTATCGTCAAGTGTGATACTCTCTGGAGGAGTACCACATTGAGGCTTAGTAAATATTAGCTAAATGCTAAATCAAGTTTTTGCAATATGTCTAAGTGGAATCCATGTGAATTTTATTTTAGGAGCACTAACCCTTAATCAGTTTATGAGAAGTTTTGTGTGAAGCGAGTTTTTAAGTTCCAAAAGAGAAGGATGATGAAGAAATTGAAGAATGGATCAGAGCTCAATCTTGGGGATGCCCCCATGGCACCCCCTCTGAATATCAAGAACACTCAAGCATCTAAGCTTGGGGATGCCCAAGGCATCCTCTCCTCTTCATCGACTATCATCAGGTCGTCTTCGTTGAACTAAGTTTTTATCACTTTACATATTATGTGCTATTCTTGGAGCGTTTTTTGTTTTGTTTGTTTGCTGGTCATATTCATGTTGGATCCTAGCTCTATTTGTGTGGGAGAGAGACATGCTCCGCTTTTTCGTTTGAATACTCTTTTGCTTCACTTATATCTTTTTGAGTATTCTTAGCTACTGCTTGTTTGCTAGTAAGCTCTCGCTTTTAGGTTTTATCTTGTTTAGATATGATAGTTGTTGATGTTAAACTCTTTTGTTCTTCACTTATATTTGTTGGGGAGTAGTTATTATTGATTGATTGAATTGTTGGAATGACAAAATGCTATCCATGTGATAATAAAGTGAAATAAAAGCCTGCATAGTCTTGTAGATCATTGTGTGGATATTTGATGCTTCTAAATTGTTTTGAGATATTAAGATTAATGTTTAAACTTGCTGGTTATTTATGTGGAAACTAATTAGTAAAGAACTACAGTTGAAAGCTTGAAACTGTGTGGTACTTCGTAGTTGCTAATTTCTAAAGCTAATCTTTCAACCAAAAGAATTATTTGGTCAACAAGGGAGATGGTGTAGAGGCTTATGCTTATGATTAATTGATGTTGTATGTTTATTCTTGTACCGGTTAACATCGTATGTTTGCTTGATATCCTGCTAAGCCCAAAAATTTCGTACTGAGAGGGAATACTTCTCGTGCATCCAAATCCCTGAGCCAAATATCTTTGCCATTTGTGTCCACCATATCTACCTATGCATGGTATTTCCTACCATTCCAAGTAAATTTGTCATGTGCTACCTTTAAAACTTCAAAATTTTCCTTTTTGTGTCTCTGTTTTTAATCTCATGAGGGAGTAGTGAGACTCCAGTTATAACCTGTGACAAGCAAGGTCATTTCCCCCCTTTCGCCTGGTGTTGATGGTTCACGTCCTCACTTGAATTTGACCCGAGAGATGGATTAAGCAAAATATAAATATAACTCACCATTCTCCTCCGCACATGAAAACCTGAGAAATCAGTCAAAACATTGGTTAGTGGTGAAACAAAGGAGAAAAGAGGAGTGACCTCATTCCTCTAAAACCAGCCGCTCCCAAAAGTCTAAAAGCCTTGCTTATTATGTGGGACTAGCTAGTTTCTTTGCTGTGGAATCGTTGACGAAAGCATGCACCGCTCAAAATTGTTTTTAGCTCTGTTTAAAAAAATTAAAAATCTCTAGCACATGACTAATCCCTGCTTCCCTCTGCGAAGGGCCTTTCTTTTACTTTAATGTTGAGTCAGTTTTCGTTTTCCTTCTATATCTACCAAGCAAACATACTGTGTTGACCCTGGGTGCAGTTGATCATATTATATCATTATGATTAAACATGATTCTTTGTATTGACTTTATCCATGAGATAAGACGTTGAAAGTTGAATCTTTTGCTAAAACTTGCATCTTCCTTGCGTTGATTCTCAAACACTTTTGACAAGGAACCATTACCTTTAAGAATTATCAAATATGTTGATCTCATTGCTTTCATGTCTCTAACGTATTATTTATGAAAAGTTTTTGCTTAGATAATTCAACTTGGTTATTCATTGCTTTCTTGCTATCAACTATAGACATTTGTTTTGGATCATTTCATTCATATCCTATGCTTTACATTACTATCTTGATCAAGTTTGTGTTGGTTGCATGTCTCATACAAAAATATTTTTGTTATCACTTACCTACTCGAGGACGAGTAGGAGTTAAGCTTGGGGATGCTGATACGTGTCAAATGTATCTATAATTTTTTATTGTTCCATGCTAGTTTTGTGATGTTGTCACATGTTTTTAATATCATATTACAACATTTTTATGCATTTTGTCGTACTAACTTATTGACAAGATGACCAGTGCCAGTTTCCTGTTTTTGCTGTTTTTGTATTTCAGAAAATCTACCATAGGAAATATTCTCGGATTGCGCTGAAAATTTACGGGGAATTTTTATTCGACAAGATGGAGTCGGAGTCCAAAGGGAGACCTGGGGGGGCACCCAGGGGCCAGAGGCGGCCAGCGGCCGCGGCCCCATCTAGACCCGTGGGTGGGGCCCGCCCCTGCCCTCTGGGCACCGCCTCGGCCCCCCCTCGACGCCTATGAAATCACAAAAAACCTAAAACGCTGAGGGCGGCCATTATTTTCCAGAGAAGTCATCCCGAGCCATCGCCACCATAAACCCTAGTTCGGGGGGATTCTGAAGCTGATCCCGGCACCCTGCCGGAGGGGAGATCGATCTCGGAGGGCTCTTCATCGCCATGCCTTCCTCCGGGATGATTTGTGAGTAGTTTCACCATGGACCATGGGTCCATGGTAGTAGCTAGATGGTAGTCTCTCACCCTTATGCTTCATGTATTATGATCTTGTGAGCTGCCTAACATGATCAAGATCGACTATTGTAATGCTATGTGATGTGTTTGCTGAGATCCGATGGATTATGAAGTTATGATCAGATTGTGCATGATTCTTATATGTTCATTTATGTTCTTGCATGCTCTCTGATGTGTGTAGTTGCTTTGGCCAAGTAATTATGTATGTCTCCAAGAGGGAGTATTTATGCTAGATAGTGGGTTCATGCCCCGTTTGTTCCTAGGCACGAGTGACAGAAGCGTCTAAGGGCGAGGGTGTGCTGTTGCTACTAAGGGTAAAACAACGGTGTTAAAGTCTATTTGATGTTTAATATTGCTTACTTCATGCGCTTTACTTAATGCAAATGTTTGTTGCTTGCAACTTAATACCGATAGGTGACAGGTTGGATAGCGATCCCACGGTGGACTTTTTAGACAAAGATGCAGTTGGACTCAACGGTCTTTGTTTCTTGTCGTGATGCCTGCATAAATATTACCATGTACTGTTTGTCATAGCTAGATTAAGTTTGTGTCATAATCTTGCATAGCTGCAATTTGTTTACCCATCATATGAGTGTTTTATCTATTTGAGAAACTCCACTAGTAAACCCATGGCCCCCGGTCCATCTTTTTACATTGTTTACAACCTTATTTACTTATTTTTCATCATCATTACTCCTCCTGTCCGTTTCCATAATTTCATCCACTACACTACGTTTAACTGCTTTGTTTTCAGCAGACCGGAAAGATTGACAACCTTTCCGCCGTTGGGGGCAAAGTAATTGTTTGAGTGTGTGCAGGTCCACGTTCATTGACGATTAAGCACCAGAGATCATCAAGGTTCACCTCGTTGTTGATTTCAAAGTCCTACTGGTTCGATAAACCTCGGTTCGTTTAACGAGGGAAAACTTCTACTTACTACATCCACGCCTTCGCTTGGGGCACTACCCAACGCTATCATCATCCGCAATCAAATAGCAAGCACATACCATGCATATTTAAGCAATATGGTAATTCTTACATTAATTTATTGTATGCTAAAATCATAGTAAGGCTAAAATATAAAGAGATACTAGTTCTATAAACCAAAAGATACTCTGGCTCGCTGGCTCATTTTTGTCTTCTTTTAAATGCCAAGTAAGTATTGTCGTATCTATCCACCAATCGATTATCATGAGAAATGTTATAAATGTTAATATTCAAAAATAGAGACATGCCACGAATTATCATAGCAACAGAAATGCTAGACTATCACTCTTGAGTACACTCGTTTGTTGGTATACCCAACTAACATTTTTCATAACTATTCGAAAACAAGATCACAACCAATAGGCCATCATAATATTCTAATTGAATATATCACAATTGGTTGGTATTCATAACTTCACTCAAAACAAATAATTTCAATAGATGATGATCCAAACATCAGTTATTGTTATTTCCATCCCAACATAAAGATTCGTATCTAAATATAATGCCAACATTAGCCTCGCCTACCGATGTGGCATCATACAACAAATAAATTATGTTTACTAATCTTATCTCACATACATATGGGTGTTATAGAAATGTCATAATAATCCTTGGCCTGGAAATAAAAAATGTTTAAATATATTGCCCACATATGCGATATATTATTTATCCAAACATTAATGTTGGAGGCGGAGCCTTATTATTTATTATCCCATAATATGATATCCTTGAAAACACAATTTAATTCTCAAGCCCTTTCAACACACTAAAGATAATGCACTCGCTAGCAAGGACCACCATGCTAGTTATCATTAATTATCAACACCACACATGGGGAACCATTCTCTCTCAGCAACTGAAGAGCACACGATGACATATTCAGATACATGTAACGTGCGGTTAAATATTACGCAAGTGGCACTTCCCCTAGCTTTGCCATCTGGATAAAATAGTTCATATCAAGGAAATTGGAATAAGCATGATTGAAGTCACAACAAATCATTGTGAAGTTGTCTTCTTTTGCTTTGCTAATTGCATAATTGCATTCTTCCATGCATTTCAGTAAACAATCCAAAAAATTATGTAACTGCACAAATTTGTATAACCACAAATGTTTTTAATATCCCATGAGCCTCCCACCACACAGGGTTAGAATCTATCCATTGACCGTACCAGAGCAATACCTCTCACATCTGAAACATTAAATAGTTGTTTCATCGTTGGACCGCTAAACCTAAGAGGCATGCCAGTCGATAAGGTATATAATTCTCCCCAGAAACTAGGGCCCCTCTAATAATGCTGAACTAGAGAAAATAAAAATGAAAGATTGGTCATCTCATTTGTTAAGCCCAATAGAGAGAAGACCCAATATAAAGAACGTACAATTAAGTGAATGTATCTTGAGTAAGATTAGTTGTATGAGTTTTGCAAACTATGATGTCATTTTGTATTTCGCTTTGAAGCCCTAAACTTATGTAGACATACCTAGTAAAAGAACAAAACTAAAGAAAGTAAAACACCGATAACTCCCTGGTGAAACGGGCAAGACGAGGATGGAGCTAGAATACCGTTGCAACATGTGACATTGTGGGTTCACACACAGACTCTCTCAAAGCCTCCTCTCCGGGCAGGACTAGGTTTATGTCTTGGCATCACGCCAGTCTTTGGATTCATGTCGAGAAGTTGGTCCCAGATCTTGCAGGATGGATCCGGTGCTGACCAGTAGTCCTTCTGCTCGTTGCGATGCTCATGTGGTCAGAGCCGGAGCTGCATGGAGAGGTTCTGCTGGAACCTACGTTAATAAGGCATTCTTCTCCTGTGGACTTGTATCTGGAAGTCAAGATTCGCAACATCTCTCCTTTGGTCGAGATGATAAAGAAGAGGGTGGGTTCGATGTTGTTGGCTCTTGTGAGTCAGATCTTTTCTTCCTGACACAAAGGACAGCGGGGAAGGCCTCCACTTCCTCAGTTTTCATTATATTAAACAAACCATTATTCACAAACATCGTTTCACCACCTTGTCCGCTTGGGCAAGATTTTCAATGTTTTTTGTTTCATATGTCCATGCCAATGACCACAAGGTCACCTTTATTTGAACAGGGGTCGGCCCCGACAAGGAGCTTCATTCATTATCGTCGGTGGAGTTACACAATACTAGAAGGGTAAGGCGCGCATTGTCGCGCCCATATGATAATGGAGTTTAACATGTCTATAGTACTCCATACGTGTGAAGAACTTGATTATCTATAAGCGCATTTCTTTCTACTTCATCATCTTTATTGTCTAACAATTTTTTTTTGCTGCCACAAACTAAATTCATTTCATAAGAATTTTAGATGTAAACAAAATAATTAGAAGATAGAGAGATATGTCTTATACCTTTTGAGACAACAAAGTCGTGGCGCCACAAGAGCATCATTTTTCACTGGTATAAATAAATTCACGCACACGCACACATATTCAACTATCTTAAATATGAAAATTATGCTTAATACAATTAAAGTTACTGTTTTGTACCGAAAAATTCAGAAAATACCTATTACTCTGAGAAATGCTAATGTCATTCCCAGAAGTTAGTAGAAGATATTGTTAGACTATAGAGATAATTGCGTTGATGGACCACTACCATGTTGTGAAACAAAACAAATTACTGCATGGTATTTCATTGAGAACACTCAATAGAACACTCGATTGAGAATTAACAAAACCATTAAAACATAGTGGATATTTTTGGTAAGTTGGCGTTTTCCCCTCTGATTAGGTCACACAATATTGACACGTAGACCCCATCGAACCAGCCACGCGGTGCACCCACCGAATGTTGTTTTGGCACCTAGGCACCAGCCCGTTTTCCAAAAAAATGGAATCATACTTTTGTGTTTCAAAAAGTTATGACAGAAAGTATACAGATACATATACATATTATATACGTACTCACCAAATTTCTCTTAGAAATATATTGTATTTTAGGTTGCTAAAAAGGAGACAAAATAGGGGATATCTTACTACTTTATACGGCCAAAAAAATTTAATGTACGTGCGCACAAAATTTCTTTTAGAAATACGTTGTATTTTAGGTTACACAAAAAGATAAATTCAAGAAAAAATAGGGAGATTTATTTACTACTTTATAGAGCCACAATATATTTTATTTTTATGTAATCCAAAATAAAATATATATTCAACCGAAACTTTGCGCAAATATATATATACCATATATACGTATTGAAGTTCAAAAACTCAAAGGTACCAATCAATCGAAGGTGCACAGGTGCACTAAATCCTCTCTCGTACACCCACCAACTATATATATTTTTAGATGATGCATCCACCGATCATAGCTACAAAATAATCACTCACGTACACATATGCGCATCCACCGGTCAGCCTAGAGGGACCCACACAACTCTCCATCTGTAACCGCCAAACGTGTGGCACCAGGTGGGGCAATGCAAGTTTTCCTTTTTGGCAAGGAAAATCATCAAGCGTCAGCCTATTGAAAGTGAACATGTGGAGCAACCAAGGAGCTCCATTTCTTGCAACAATACATATTGGAGTAGATATAGGTCGCTACAAGAAGATAAGAAATTATAAACATGTCCTCACTTTTAGCACAAAGGGCACCGGATGTAAGCTGGAAAAAGCAATCGAGCCCAACTCCTGCTCCACCGCATCGTTACCAGAGCTGGGAGTGGCCTCCTTTCGATCAACATAGAGGGCAGCCGAAACGATGTCGCCGCTCCCGGAAGAAGCTTTGGCCCCTGCTGCTGCAGATGCGGTTAACTGCATCATCGCCGGAAAATCTAGTACGAGTACTACTACGGAGTACCTTGGTAGCAAAGCAATGACATACTCCCTCCGTCTAAAAAAGGTCATTTTTTTGTCTAAATTTGGATGTATCTAGACACTATTTAGTTCGTAGATACATTCAAATTTAAATAAAGAAATGACATCATTTTTTGGACGAAGGTAGTACTAAAGATCCGAAAGGCCGAGTGTTTCCTTTTCTCTCCGTTTTCTGACGGTCGTCCCCCTATTTCTCTGCTTGACATTTGTCAGCGTCCGGTCGTTTCCCTACCGTCGTTGTTTGTGCGCGTTCTCGTTTGTGGTTCCGATCGTTTCTCTTGGTTTATTGTGGTCCGCGATCGCTTCCGCTTTTGGCGTAACTGTGGGCGACTGTTCGCCTCGGCTTGTGCGCTTGGGCATATCCGTAGGCCGGAGTGATAATGTGATATCCTCAACAGTTCTAAATTTTGTCTCACCTCGCTCTAAAAATTCTTGCGGGGCGGATTTGGTCTGCTGGCACCGCTTTGACCTTCCATCTTATCTCTTTCTCCTCTCTTTTTGAGCTATGGAGTACTCTAGAAGACCCCCGGAGTGTCCCACGCCCTCCTACATCTTCCTCTTCCCACGCTACCTCCACCGATGTCCCCCTGCCCTGAGCCACAGTCCTGATCCGGACGCATGAGCCCTCCCGTGGCCAAGGTCCTCCGTGGCCGTCAGCGAGCGCTACCGCCGCCGACCCCCGCTTCAGCTTCCCAGCCGTAGCACCCACCTAGACGGTGGCCCTCGACCCGGCCCGTCTGGTTTGCTGGGTGGGCGCACGACGCCACACGCCAGCAGTGCTGGCGGCTGCTCCGAATCATGGCGCATGGCGTTGCCTTGAATCGGCCCTGCCTTAACTAGCGACGCCGTCGACAAGGCTGAGTGCGAAGGATAGTGGCAGCGGAGGAGCGCCGCTCCTGCCACGGCCACCGTTCTCTGTGCCACTCCCAAGCTGCACAATCGCCGCCAGGCAGTGCCGCTTCCCCAGCTAGCCGTCGCGTGCCTCCACGGTTAAGACGCCGACTAGATCGGACGAGCAAGCCACCCCGTCCCCTTTCGGCTCTGAGCCGGTGAGATTCATCTCCCCCGCGCCTCTTTCTCTCTCCCCCGAGTTGATTAGAAAAATTGATGTGAGGCTTTGAGTGCCCTGTTGTGTAACTTGTGTTCATCTTCTATATGAACTAATGACAAGGAGAAGAGCTGGTCCAGAAGGAGCATAAGGCTGAGGTCGTTGTTAGAGGAGAGGTGTTCTATGGTACCCTCAAATGAATAACAGCCCTCCAATTTCGTTCATCCAAAAGCTCACAAGAAAGCATACTGGTGCTAACAACATGAGGAGTACAAATCATACTGGTGTCAAAATCAGCACCGGACGTAGACAGGCCATGGCCCACTATCTTAGATGGCCCCGGCCCACGGGAAAATAATAGATCCGCCCAAATGGAACCCTGTCCCAGTGTCCCCGCACGCTCGCCGGCCGTCCTTGACATGTCCCAGCCGTCCTTGCACGGACCTCGCCGCACGCAGCTGCCACTGCACTCCGGCGGTTCTCCAGCCTCTGACCACCTCACCCACCAGACCTTCGTCTCTCCTCCGATCGACGACCTCGACCTCTCCCGCCCACCAACACAACCAGCACCACAAGAGCAACAGCAAGTAAGCCAAGATCAAGGAAGTGGCGGCTCGCACGGGGGACAAGCCGGTGGCCATGGACATCGCCCACCCGTGGCCGGAGTTGGTGGCACTGATGGAGCTCCTCCTCTAGAAGGGCCACCTCGACCCCTCCGACTTCGACCTACACCGCCTACCTCTGCTTCGGCCGCGAGCGCCCCGACCGCATCAGGTGAGGTACCTGAACTTGGAGGAATCGTGCCTGTGAGCCTGTGTGGGTTTCTTGTACTGGGACTCATGTGCATCTAGGCTGTTGTCACTCTCTTAATCTATTGTTTTATTGCACGTGAGGTGTTTGCTGAAATGTGCAAGCAGTTTGGCTTGCCTTCTTCCTTGGCACTGAAATGCAGGGAAGCTTGCCCATGTAACGGAGGGAGAAATGTTGCTTTTGTAGTAGCAGTTTGCCTGACAAAGTGACAAATGTAATGTTGTTTACATGCCAAACTAAGCCAATTTGTTGATATGCACCCTTATATCTTGATAGCTTCCAGAGCACAAGTACTTAATAGTGTGTTTTGTTTTAGGGTGATAACAAGTGCAAACAACTATGATTATTGTATAAAGTTGAGCAAAGTATCACTACGTAATTTCAATGAAATTGAAAATGATGCCAAGCAAAAAATAGGGTGCTCAATATGTTTTAGAGCTGTAAAGATACGTGTCAGTCAATATGTAACTTTCAAGAGATGGCTTTGGCTTGGCCTGACCACTCAGCCACAGTCAGCTACAAGGGCGCTATTTGGTTGCAGTGCATTCATGGTTTTTAAGGCGCCAAAGCGTCCTAAGGCGGTGGGGAGGCGCTTTGCCGCCTAGGCGACGCCTAGGCGCCCTAAAGCGGTCTAAAGCGCCTAAAGCGCCAAAGCGGAGGGGGGCGCCTTGACGCCTAGGCGACGCCTTAAAAACCATGAGTGCATTACAATATCCCTGTGTCATGCATATAATTCGAAATTCTTCTGTTTCAGGCATCTATCAAGATGGGATATAAGGTTGCTCTGATAGTGGGTTCCCCAACATTGACATGAAAGTTGTAAATTTTGGGAAGCGATTGCGTGATCATATAGGACTTGATGAAGTAGAAGGTAAATGAGAATATGTCGACATGAATTTCTCATTATTTACTTTAGTTTTCTATTTCACTTTTTATAACTTACCTATTTGAATCAAGGAAATTAGACACTCAAAACTGCTAAACACAGGAGAATATGGAAAGCTATGTGTGTGCAAACTATTATGCTTCTAAGGCTTAGTGAAGTTTTTAGGTGTAGAACTCGGATGCATTTTTCATGTTCCTCTTGTCGTCGTTTTAATTTAGACAGTAGATTCACATTGCAAAGGCTGGTTTTAGTTTTCTTAATTTAGATCGTTCAATTATTGTAAATGATTTCTATATGGTTCTCCGTAGGTTCAAAGATTTTCTCGAATATGTCAAAGAGAGGATCCATCTCGCGTTTCTGTCCTCATGGATCGCCTCTGCCGGAGCTCCAATGTGCTTGCCACGAACTGGCAGTGCGGCACATCTATTACACAGAAAATTACGAACGTCTGTGCTTTCTAAAATGCAATGTTCCTGAGGTGATCTTTCGTTCTTATTCATATACAATATTGTGCAATATGGTTCACCGTACCCACAAGCCCCAGGCCACTATTGACTCTTACAGACAGTAATAGCAATTCATACATGGTGATTCGTCTAGTCCATACAAATAGAATTCTGGATAGCATAACTGAACCAAAAAATGAAACTTCCATGATTGTTTTCCTGGGACTTGTATAACACAAAATATTGAGTCCATTTTTTCCAACTTAGATGTGGTCAGTTTTGAGATTATGTTTTCGTTCTTCGGAAACAGACCATGCGGTATATATCTGTCATCACCACATAACTCACCATCCATGAGTTGCTGAAGCCATCCATCTCATGGTTCATCAAGGAGTACACAAATGTCATCATCTGCATGTTAAATGCAGAACAAGCAAAGAACAAAATAAATTTAGTTGACAAGATCTAATAGGGAAAAAGGAACAAATGATAAACTTGCCGCAACAATAATAAAACTGTAAATTCCATCTTGCTACGGATTAAGAAATATTTCCATGGACCTTAATTACATCTCTAATAGCACGGCTTTGCATCAGGCAAATTTTCTATTTTTGGCCTCAAATGCTCATGGAAAAGTGTTATCTATGCCACTGAACATATGACCTCATACCACAAATTTGCAAATCAGAAGACAACCTAACATTGACAACAAAACTATTCAAAATTTCAAAACTTCAATATTAAACTTGGCCACTAAAAATCTGAGAAGTTTATTACCTGCAAGCATAGTGAATAGCAGCTGATCTGAAATATAGTAGTCATATACTCAGACAATTGACTACAAAATTGCATGGCTAGCAGTCGAGAAACAAAAGATGTCCCTGTCAATTAATACTTTACATTGTTAAAGATTTTTCTAATTGAAATCAATATCTCATGCTCGCACTGACGGGGCTGCGGTCGACGCTAGCGTCCCTACCATCACCTTCCGACAGTCTCCGCAAGTGCCCCGCAGACAGCGACATCTTCTGCTCCTACGCATCAGGAGAAAGATTCAAAATTTCAGTTTCATATGACAAACCATATAGATTACCTACCATCGATCTGCTGCACATTATCAAATAAACTGCACATATGCAAATGCGACTCTTGCACTGTTTTCATGCCTGACATGATCTTCAGTTAGTGAGTACGGTAATTAGGGTACTTAAGCACACAACATCACCTTCAAAATATAAGTATTTCACAAAAATGAAAGTATTTCTTTTTTTTTCAAGGTACCTCTTCAAAATTTAAGCACACATTATCACCTTCAAATTTCTGGGCAGAATAAAATGTAAGTATTCAGAGCCTTATTTGGCTGGTTTGGCCAGCTGATGCATTTCTTCTGAAATGACATAAGGTTTAGAATGGCAAATGTCAGAGAGAAAAGCTAGTGGAGAAATGTGCACTCACGGGTGGGGATTCTCAACATTTGCACATAACACAATTACACTAGTGCAACAGGGAAATCTCTTGGTTTCATCGATTTCATCTTCAAACTAAATTTTGCAACAATTTCCCGAATATGCAAATAGCAGCCCACTAAGATCTATACTAATCTGAACACAACCTAGATTAACACTTACTTATTAAGAATTGTAGCAACAAGCACATAAAATCATAAATAAATAACGAATAACAACAAGTTTGACCTACAGAACTCCTAATAATAGCATGGAATGGAGCACACTTATGCCATGTATGTTGAACTCTGGATAGGTCTTGATTCAGTTTACAGTGTCATTTATGCTAAGCGGATAAATGTGCATCTAACATTCTTACTGATCAAGAGTTTTAGTTCAACGAGTGATCACAGATGAACAAACAAAATGCTTATCTACACCAAGGAATTGCACAACCCTGTCACATTACCTAGACTGACAGAAACGGCAACAACAGAGGCGGCGTGTCCGTCAATTGTTACCGAGTTCAAGAGCAGGCAGCGTTCGCCTGAGCTATCTACGGAGCATCGCGGTGTGAGGGCCGTCGACGGCGCGCCGCCGTGCCACGGGAGTCGATTGATTCGACCTGACCGGAAGAGCGGACAGAGGTGGCGCAGCTTTCAGTGTGCAGGCGGCGCCGGCACGCTCACTGGAAGAGCGGACAGGGGTGGCGTCTCGGCGCTGGTGCGGGCGGGAGGCGGTGGCGAGAGTGTGGGGGTGGATCGGGAGGAGGCGGCGGCGGGTCGGGTGTTGAAGACGAGTTCGTCTCATTGTTTTTCCCCACGAATTAATATTTTCTACGGAAATAGCTAAAGCTAGGCCTGTTGGGCCAATTCTTTCCCAGCCGTTGGATGATTTCATACTGGTCATGTTGTATGACCAGTAAAAGGTACTGTAGAAAACGCCTTAGAGGAACAGTTCCAGAGCCGGCCAAGGTGGAGACCTAGTGACGGAGCCGAAAAATGGAGGAGGTGCCTGTCATGGTTCAACGAGGAGGGCACAAAAAACGGCCTAAGCGGTCGAGAAAACCACCACCGTTGTGAACTCGCCGCCAGGCTGTCACGCTGCTCCAGGACGACTACACCGTGTTCATTGCCTAGAAGGTAACGCAAATCTCTTACGTTCAATTACTTACTTGAAATTTTGCAGCTCTAATAATTGTGATTCAGCATTCTGATAGTGTACTAATTTCGAATTTCAGTTGTAGCTGTACCCAAGATTAAGTTTCTGTGTGTCCACATTTCATCGTTAGAGTGAATGGTTGGATAAAGCATATTTTTGGGCACTCTGGTAAAGGGTAGTTCTTTATTGCGTCAAACTGAGTCCTGGTTTAAGTTGACTGGTATCTTTTGTCATAGTCGTTGTTAATCGTACTGCAAACCAAGGATCTTTTGCTTTTGTTCATACTATCCCCCTTTGTTAGTGACCAGGACTATTAGTTTAATCTACCAATTTGTAGTTTATCACATCAATTTCAATAGAATGGGACTATAATTTTGACTAGATCATGGTATGCAGGTGTTCATCAACGTACTATGCTGGTATCTCACTGCCAACAAGATATTGAGGCCCTCCTTCACACAATGCACCAAGAGCAAGTTGGTTTTCGCCAGCCAGGCCAAGTCACATTGCACCGAATTAGGTCCCAGTCCAATTTAGTATCCTTCCATAGAAGATGATCCTGAGTTCACCACCTCTGAATCTGTCACCGAGCTCATTATCAAAGCTTCGTCCAAACAAACCATTGAGATCCCTGTCACTAAGGTAGACTTCTATACATCCTATTTTAAGGTTTGCTTTTTATGGAGGTAGCCTTCACCCTTCTATACATCCTAAATAAATTGTTGTTTTCTTTTTATCGAAATTTATTGTATTGCTTCTGAATTCTAAAAACCCCACGGGCTTGGAGATTGCCTCATGTATCTTGATTAAGCGTGACTCGCTTTTTCTGTGCATGTGTGGTATGTTTGTCCCCATGAAGTGTCCTGCTCTGTTTTCCCCCCATTTCCTATTTAGATGTTTTTCATATATCATGTGGTATTGCTTGCTACACCAAATAGTTCTAATTTGATAAGTTAAATCGCTAAGTGTCGATCATTGATATTTGATAAAGGTTGTTGTTTAAAGATAACATTAAATAAACAATGATTTGACATGCTTTACTGCTGAAGAAAGGCTTCAAGCAGCAGCAGCAGCAGTGAATAATTTAAAGAGAAGATAGCCAGGAATTCCTTCGTGTTGATTATTTTGATCATCAGGTCATCTTATTAATATTACCATGTTGTGTCCAATCTTTAATTGCTTCACTGTAATATTACGTATCTGGATGTTCCTCCCATTTAGGTTCTTTGTCTGCCGAAGTCGTGAACTCAATTGTCCATATGACTTATGAGACAAATTACTCCTGTATTGGTTCACCTATATTTCAGAATGTAATTCGTTGGTAAAATGGTATTGTGACTCTGAAAGGGAGCCATAAACTTGCGCTTTGGCATATGTAATTGATGGTGGGATATCTTTTTTTTTTTTTTTGGTGTTGTCCCGTTGAAAAGACAATGAGCATATAGGATATTTTGTGGAGTTGAAATGAAATTTGAAAGTTCGTTTAGATATTAGTATGCTTTTGGGAATTGCACTCAATTGCTAGCTCATTATCATGCAGGTTGGCACTCCTCTCGGAGCATAATTAAACGGAAATTAGTAGCAAAACATGAGGTGCATAATTGGCAATGTACTCCTAAATTGATCTTCATTTATATTTTTCATTGTGGCTCCGCGATGTTGTTTTTGGCACCCCCGTGGGATCTTAATAAAATAGAAATTAGTAACAAAACAGGAACTGCATAATTGGTAATGTAACCCTAGAAACAATCTTCATTTATGTTTCGAAGTTGCTCCATTATGTTGTTTTATGCATACTATATTTTTGTTGTAACACATAACCTAGAATTTTGAGTGTTCAAGATTATAAAAATATTTTTCATGTCTGATTATTGAACTTAGATAGTTTCTTGATGCCATGGGCTGCTTATCTGCCTTTTCAGTACTCACATGTTATTTAACTGCATAGGAATCGAGCACTGGGTCTTCATCAACTATAGCAGCAATCCTCACAAACTGTCTATTAACTGAATTCTTGTTTAAGGATCTTGGTGCAGTTCTCCTTCGGCATATCTGTAGCATAAGTACGTAAGGAAGTCTAAGTGTTTTCCATCTTCGAGTCACAGTACATCACTATGAAACCAAGTTGTATGCAGGAAAGCACCATAAGTTAGAAAACCTGAAAGATAACTGCTCGCTGTGATCATTACCAGAATGACGTCTCACCTATTACAACAATTGTGGGGACCTCATTGTTTAGCCTTGATGTTTTGATCACTATTAGATGTCTCAACTATTTAGAGTACTGTTTATAGGTTTAGCTGAAAGAGGAATACACTAACTGCATCATATGTTTCACCAATGTTGAGCCGCATCGAAATAAGCTGGGTTAAAGGGTGAGGGCATGCTATTTTGCATTCTATACCAAGTGGAGGAGCCCAAGTGGAATCAACTTGAGCTCCTTGGGAATCAACTTGAGCTCCTTCATTTTATGTGTTCTAATTGATAGTATTTTTTCTTCAATATTTCAATGCTAGGAAAGCGAACTGATGGCCAATGAAGTGACGGAATAGTGCTCTTGGTGCCAATCCAGAAAACAGCACCACTTGGACAATCAGATCAGCCAACTCTACCGCAGCATCCTTTGAATTGTAGAGGAGAAATTTGGGAAGAGAGATTGTCTGCTTCCTGATCTGACAATTATCTGTAATGAACACAGTCTTTGCTTGATCCAGTGGATGATATAGTTTCTTGGCTATGTACAACCTTACCTGCAGAGAATGTAGTTGTATGCAAACCTAGCGGCTAGCGCAATAGCATGATGAACAATGAAATCCCAAGGTCCTATTGTTAAAAAAGCGAATTACTATTCTCATTTACAGCATTCAACCATCAGGGCAACCAATTTGTGGAGCAAGAATAATGTGATCACTTCATATTTAAATGCAAAGATTTCTTACAATAAGAATAAAGGTCATTTTGCAACTGAAATATTGCCATTGGTTGTAGAACTTGGTGGATCTGAAAATGCTCTAGGAAAGACGGAGCAAGGGACTCTAGCTGAAAAAAAAGAGGCATATGGATGTATGGACTATGGAGCTCCCTGATGCCTATTTCTTCATGGGGATAAATAGCATGTGAACCCACTGTATGACCATTAGTTTGTTAGCACCGTATCCTTCATTAATTGGATTGTGTTTGCATCGCCGATAGAAACTGCCATGTAGGTGCTCTGACATACCAGAGAAGGACGATGGGATTTCACATCCAAGAATTGAGTTTCGGAGAGTTTACTGAATGCCCACCCACACGATATGCAATATTGCAGCCTGACAAACCTACATGTATAATACACAGAAATAAATCAAAAGTAGGACGCGACGGATGAATTAATAGCAGCAAGCGATGCAAAGAGTAAAGAGAAGACCAATATCGTCAGAGCAGCCTACCTACCGGGCGCTTGGCTAGGCGGATCTCTTGCCTTTGAGCATCCGCATCGGACGAAACAGCAAGCGGAGGAACATTCAGAACGGTAGACAAAGTAGACAAGACAATCGCCAACGGGAGCAGCAGACAAAGCGAGCGAAATCACCACACGACCCTACAAATTAGAAGGCAAACGCAGGAGAAACACCAAATATCTGCATGGTTCTTGCAAACAACATTTGCTTTCGTGACGCCGTGTAGACACACCTAAATTTGGCTGTTTCAGGTAGAGGGGTGACACATATCAAAAGCAAACAGACCACTATCACAATCTAGCGCGTACCCTTTGTATTTTGCTTGCAGGCAATCGTACTGTAGGTTTTATCCAGTCTATATATCTCTGGAAAATAGTACTAACCATTACAGAAACATACAGCAGTCCGCGCCCCAATCGGTAGATAACATTCAACACCTACGACTGAACAAACTGACTACCAAAAATAGCCAAGACAGTACGACGAGCTCCATCAAATAGTCAATAATAACAACCAGCAAGTAACTAGAAACAATACTGCTTGCTTGAAGTAATTAACCCAAGTCATAGAAGCAGACCATCCACGCATACTCACAACGAAGAGAACAACATCCATACCCATCGAAGAACTTAGAAAAAAACACAAACATCGGCAACATCGGCCAGGACTCCTCGCACTTACACACATAGCCAACCAACAAGAAGCACAACCAAGAACAACAAACGCAGCCGCGCCGGACCTGGCTAGTGAGTACGAAAAGGCGTGGAATTATGGCCGTGGTCGTTGATCACGAACATGCTCTTCTAGAGAGTACTACTGGTAGCTAGTAGTATTACTTGAGAGGACGATCCACGACTTTTTAGCGTTCTAGCACGACACTTCAACTATGGCGGAGAAATGTCATCGCTTTCTGTTCTACTAATTCAGAGATCAGAACCCGTGCAACGTGCGCCAAAAACGAAGTTTGGCACGACGCCAATTTTCTAAATCAGATCAGATCGAGGACAAAGAAGAAAACGGGTTTCTCTGTTGATCGCTCTTCAGTCCCTTTTGATTCAACCGGTTTTTTTTTTCAGCGAAGGAAAAAACCCCAAGCCTGCTTTGATTCCTGCATTGATTTGTGGGCCTCTCAGGAAATAGGAACATGGGCTTCAGTGTAACTAGATTCTTCCGGTTTTTTCTTCCACCGTAGAACAGCTAAAAAGGCCGTCACCCCCATCATGGTTCCCCTGGGCCACCGTCCTGTCACCTGATGAAAAAAAGAGAAATGGACCCCAAGTCTGTAGCTTCTTGGTCGACAAGAAAGAAATAAAAGGAAGGGAATAGAGCTGCGAAGAAAAGAGAGAAGAAACACAGGCAACTACGCGGGAGAAAAAGCAGGGGGATAGAGGGGGAGAAAAAATAGAAAATACGAAGACGAATGACTCAAGAGTGATGAACAGAATCATACTGAAGACTAACCAAATAAGGCGAATGAGAAATACTGAAATATAAGATTGAAAACTGAAGATTAAGACTGAAGACTGAAAATAAGACAGAGAAACTGAGGATAAATAAAGACTGAAGAAAATAAGACAAATGAGAAATAAGATTGAAAACTGAAGAAAAAAAGAAAAAAACTGAGGACGAAAATTAAATGAAGATTTGAACGCCAGAACTGAAGATTGAGACTGAAAAATTAAATGAGGATGAAAATGAAGATTGAGAAGAAAATGAAAAACAGAATCACAGACTTAAGGTAAATAATAAATGAAGAAAATGAGTAAATATAATGATTAAATGAAAAAAATAAAAAATAAACAGAGGACGAAAATTAAATGAAGATTCGAAGGCCAAAACTGAAGATTGAGACTGAAAAATTAAATGAGGATGAAAATGAAGATTGAGAAGAAAATGAAAAACAGAATCACAGACTTAAGGTAAATAATAAATGAAGAAAATGAGTAGATATAATGAATAAATGAAAAAAATAAAAAATAAACTGAGGACGAAAATTAAATGAAGATTCGAAGGCCAAAACTGAAGATTGAGACTGAAAAATTAAATGAGGATGAAAATGAAGATTGGGAAGAAAATGAATAACAGAATCAAAGACTTAAGAAAATGAAGAAAATGAGTAAATATAATGATTAAATGAAGAAATAAGAGAAGAGTGAAAAACTAAATAAATGAATAAGAAACTGAACATAAAGGAGGACAACAATGAAGAAAAGAGAATAAGAATAAGAGACTAAGCAGATATAATGAATAACAAGCTGAGTAAATATAATGAATAAGAAACTGAGTAAATATAATGAATAACAAACTGAGTAAATATAATGAATAAGAGATTGAGTAAATATAATGAATAAAAAACTGAGTAAATATAATGAATAAGAGAATGAGAATGAGAATACGAGACAAGAATGAAAATGAGAATAAGAGAATGAGCAATTAAATTAATAAATAAGAGAAATTTGTTGAGAAGACTGAGTAAATGAAGAAAAATAAAATTGATAAGAGAATTAAATGAGGACTAACACTGAAGAATGAAGATACGACAGAGAAATGAAGATACGAAAGAGAATGAGAATAAGACTGAAGAGCTAATAAAAATGAAATTATCTGGCAAAGATCAAAACCAATTGCTCCTTCGGGGTCCCCCAGCTGTTGTATGTACTTCGTGTTTAAACGATCCTTGCCAGAGGGACATAAGAAACAAGATACAGCAACTTGCATGAAGCACAGGAAAACCTCTTTGTCGGTAAGGTCTTTAGAGGAGTTAAGCTTGTCGCCAAAAAATGTAATGTGAGGAACCTCCGATAGATGAAAAATGGACATGATTAAGTCCAGACCACCATCACTCTTCTCTAACACCTCAGAACCATGGTCCGGTAATACAAGAACAAAATTAAAAGAATCTTTCGAGATGTTAATTATTTTATCATTGATAATGATCTGTGAAGAATCAGGGTCGAGACACAAAGCAAGCCAGCGAATAAATGGAGATGGGATGTAGGTCTGACCCAAAGCAAGTAAACAACCAAAACCACATTTCTCAATAATTGACTTCTGTCGGTCAGTGAGTCGATGCAACACTTCGAAGAAATACTTCGCTGCATATGCAGAGAAAGAATCCTTTCCAATTACACTGAATTTTGCCCTTTTGCTCTGGATGAAGATAAAAGAGGAATCAAGTAAAAAAAAGAAAAAAGGAAAAATATATTAAAATAGAAATGCAACTGATTCAGAAAATAACCTTTGGCCATATATCAGAATCTCTGCAAAAATTTGAGAAATCCCTCTTCAAAGTTTTAATAGCCTGCAGAGTAAAAAACAGCAAGAAAAGACAAATAAAATTTAAGCACCAAAACCGAAAAATGAACATCTTCCTCCTTGAAAATTAAGAAGATAAAACTCAGTACCTCTTTACCGAAAAACTCAAACAATGCATCATCTAATACTCTCTTCCTCCTTGGAATGACAGTATCCTATGAAAAGAAAATAGAAAATCGCACAAACTGTTATGAGGAACAACTAAATGAAACTAACTATAGCAGATGATCAGTTTTCCAAACAAAATATATGAAGAGATAAACTCCTACATCATCGCTAGATGAGCTGTTTTCGCCTAAGATGTCGCCATTTGGTAACCCGTTATCAGAAACGTCACCCGGATGAGCATAAGCAAGCTGCCCATTGCCACGAAGCAACGAATACTTGCTACTCATGCAAGCCCTGAAAAAATGAATAAAACATTCTAGTGTGATCATACACAGAAAAAAGGCACACGTTCATAGGAGATATTTAAAAAAATATGCTGGGTTCATATATTAGGTTTTTGAGTATTACAAAAGGATCATTTGCTGATGCCAAATGAAAGCCATGACATCAGGTTTTTCAGTATTAGGCTGCATATTGTTCTCTGTGCCTCGTAGATATTCATGAACAACTGTAATTTTTGAAATCCCCTCTCCCTCTATACAAAATGCAAAAAATAGTAATGAGCTAATAGAACTCTGGGTCCAGCCTACATCTCCAGTTACCCCCATACACACTCTCGATTGGATTTACACTACTAAAAACTAGCTAAGCAAATCTGGTTCCAGTTAATACATCTACATTTCTCACGGGAACTAGCAAAACAGCAAAAATCCACTAGAAAAATGGCTTTGCACTACTGAAACCCTAGACTAACAAAATGCGGGGGAACATGGGGCATCCAAAACTGAATCAAGTGTTTCAAATCTCCATGAAGTCGCCTATCTTTCCCAACACACGAAACCTAAACCGAAAATCGATGAAGGTCTACACAGATCTGCCATGTGCCCCTACAACAAAACGGGCGCGTACGACAAAAGCAGAGAAACATAGAAGAGATGGGGCGGAGCACACATATCGTTCCCCATGTAAGCGCCGCCCAATCCTGCCACCGTATCGATCCAGTGCTCTCTCGATGGGAGCTCCGTCGTGCGAGCAGCCATGTGAGCAGCGGCTCCTCCGGCTTCCACTGAACCCCATCTCCGCGCTATTCTCGTCCTCACACCCCTAGCCCAGGTCAACTCCCCTCGGTCGCTTCCTCACCGCCGCCGAAATCGAGCTGGCTGAGAGAGGGAGAATGAGGAAAACGACCACCGTCCTCCGTCCCCCGCACTCTATCCCTCCCTCCGTCCCCCTGCCTCCGCCCACCGCCCCCGACGAACTCCCGCCGGCGAACTCCTTCCCTCACAGACGAACACGAGGCAGAGAGAGAAAAAATAGAGAAATGAGGATAAGGACACGGGAGAAAGAGGCTCGACCCCCGAAATTCAAAAAGAAAAATCAGAACATAAAAAAACCGGTAAGAAAGCCGGAAAAAAACCGGTGGTGACTGAGGGACACCGGGAGGAGAGAGCGCAGAGATTCGCGCGAGGGGAAAAATGAACGGACAGAGATGTGACTTATGGCCAAATGAGAAATCAACTAGCTGAAAAATAGGAAAACTGAAAACTATTGACATCTTCTGAACTCCAAATCCAAATGCCCATCTCGTTTCAAAAAAATAAATCCAAATGCCCATGGATCCAACAAATGGCAGCCGACCGTGGTGCGGTGCCACACGACCAGATCCCGTTCCGCGGCCGGTCCACCACCAGTGCCGTGCCGACGACGACGCGCATCGCCACCAGCCCGCCGTGCCGGTCGCCACTCGCTACGTTGCAACTCGCACGATTGATTCGTCGCTGAAAGCAGCAAGCACCTACCAGACTCCTCATCTCCCGGCCGGCCGAGTCCACCCCTCCTCCGCTCGCCGACCGACACACGCCCAGCCAGGCGCAGCGCCAAATTCACCCAGCCTCGCCGCCCGCCTCAAGATTCCTGGCCGCGACCGAGGAGATCCCGCAATGGAGGTGCGTGAGCTCTGATTCTCCGCCTTTTCTACTTCTACTTATCTACTTTCTCCTGGAGGCGCTGCTCCTCTGTTTTGCTTGATGCTGTTGGTGCTCCGGTGGTTAGGCCGGCGGTCTCTCCGTTACCCCGTGCGTGCGTAGCGAAACTCCTCGCCGGAGGTCATAGGAGATGGTTCTTTTGCGGTGATTTTGCCTGACTTGGTTCAGGCCTTTGGGGACATGGCAACAGGCGGCAAAAACGAGCGTCCTTGCTCGTCTCTGCCAGATTCCGTGCCTTCCCTGAAGAAGGATAGCGGGTTTACAGCAATGCGGGTAAACGTGAGCTCCCCCCACTCCTCCTCGGTAACACCGCCAGCAATGAAGATCTCTTGATGCAGAAGAGGACAGGTTCTCGAATCTGTCACGACCCCAACACAAGGATGTGACGAACAACCGGATCTGTACCAATATTTGAGGATACAAGGAGATATGGGTGAGAAATCAGCAAAGCATGGAGATGAGGAACAAGAGCAGGAGGGTGAGGAACGGAGCAGGAGGTGAGAAGCTCATAGACGGTTCATTTCATCGATGTCGTTCTCATATGCGTCGCTTCCTTTATAAAGCCCATCAACTGCTCCAGGGAGCCCAAGCCTAGTACCAGCCCACCCCATGTCATGACTTGACCCAGTGGCGTCTCTATGGCCAAGGTCATGACAGAATCTCGAGGCGTGGCTCTGTTCCCATTTCTGGTTCCTGTCTGGGTAATCCGTTGGTGGGGAATGTTGATTGGGTTCATAAAGGATGGACCTATTTCTGGGTTTTTCGGTTACTTGATTCTGAATCAAATAGTGCCTCTGATTTGGGGTACTAGCTGACGATCCTGGAGTCTGATAGATCTGATCTTGAAGTTTTATTGTTGAGTTTCTGTCCTGCTCTGAATAATTTTTGCTTCAAACTCTCTAGATTATGCTTGCCGCCGTGTCGTGGTTGATAGCAAACTACAAATTGCTGCATTTTCTAGGTGCAGCAGGGTACCATATTTCTGTTTTCCACCTTTGTATCTGTTTGTTGCTTAGGGTGCTCTGCCTGTATCAGTTTCTCCTTTGTTTCGGGTATTCATTTGTGGCATCTAGCTGGAATCAATTTTATGGAAGTTATGTTTCGGGGTCAATGAATGCCCTTGTTGATTATTTGCATTTCGAGAAAGTAATCACTCCTGGTAACAGGAGAGCTAGCCTGCATTATATTCGTCTTGGCCTGTCTGTGATCTACTCTGTGCTGTCAACATTATCGTATTCACCGTTTGATTCCCCTTGGATTTAGTTTGTGTTATTTTAATTGTCTACTTTCTATGTGATATTATAAGTATCACAGCATAAATTCAAATTTATTAATTATCCCATACAATCCTGATGTTGTGGAGTGGAAGCGTCAGGATACCCTGTGACATGTGCCTCTATTTATTAATCCAAAGTACAGCCATGACTTTCTTGTAGTATCATTTAGTATGTGTGCCTACATTAAATTAAATATACAGAAGGTGCAAAGGACATTTATTTGAAACTGTGGTTCCTGGAATCATGTTTCTTTAGCTAATTTAGCATGTGGTCTTCGATTAGTAACTGATTCTGACACTTGGAACTACATCACACCGCATTTTCTGGTTGACAGTGTCCTGCAATCAGTACTTGTATTCCTTTTTTTTTTTTTGAGTCAATTCATATTTCTCAAAAATGACATTGTACTATAAACCCTGGAAACATTGGATTCTAGGCATGCTAAAACGAGTTTGATTCTGTTTCAACGAATGTACAGTTACTACAGTGCTGCATCCTTATCTCCTCTATAGTGCTAAAGTAGCAATTGCCATCATATCCGGTCATCCCATTTGCTCATCGTGATAATCTTATGCAGGCGAGGACAGTAAAAGTTGGCAATATTTCATTGAATGCCTCGAAAAGGGAGATCACAGAGTTCTTTTCTTTCTCTGGGGATATAGAATATGTTGAAATGCAAAGGTAATTTATCATTACTTATGGTACTGTCTGTATGTGTAGGAATGGATGGGTATTTCTTAAATATTTGCTTGTGTTTTCATCAGTGAATCTGATCGGTCACAACTCGCTTACGTCACTTTTAAGGACTCACAGGGAGCAGACACTGCTGTGCTTCTCTCCGTATGTTCAAGTTCAACTCATTTTTTATCATATTGATTTCAGCTTTCTATGGCATTAGGCAGGCTCTACTTTTGTTGCTTGTTATTCTGTCTCGCTATTCTTTGTCTGAGATGTAGCTTACAGTCATTTGATTACTAATCTATAGGGGGCAACAATTGTTGATCTTTCTGTCATCATAACTCCAGTTGAGAACTATCAGTTGCCTCCTGAAGCCTGCAAGCAATTATCGGTAAGAATATTTTTGTATTTGAATAGCTCGTATTTATAGTTGCATTGAAAATTGAAGTAACTTTTGGGGCCTGGTTGTCCTTTAGTCTCTTAAACTGAAGAAGAGCTATATGATCTTTGAAACCGTTTTACAGTCAAGTTATTCCGGTGAGGAAAGCATTTGGGGGTTTCGACTAACGACCTTCTTGTTTATAAGAAATGAGCATTGCAAACAAGCACATTATAGTTCATTCTTTTACCGGTGCTTACTTGAAATAAAAATTGTATTTTTTCACTCTTACTGTCCAATGATTTTCTGTAAATACGGTTTGCTCACCAGTATGCTGTTTGTCTATTTTGACAGTTCAAAGACCAAATCTTTTTTAAACATTGAACTACTAGGCATATAATTTGAATCAGGGCAGTATGTCAAAATAGAAATAGATTTGCATGCACTCTCTCTTAAATCAGTTTGTTGCAGTACTTGCTCACCATTTGATAACATGTTATCTACAAAATTACTTTGTTACTACCCTCGCTACTTTTCATATATATTGATATTTCATTTCATGCAAAAGGGAGAAAATTCTCCCTCTACTGAATCTGCAGTGAGGAAGGCAGAGGATGTGGTGAGCAGCATGATGGCCAAGGGTTTTGTCCTCAGCAAGGATGCTCTCAACGTAGCAAGATCTTTTGACGAGCGTCACAACATCCTGTCGAATGCTAGTGCCACCGTCGCATCTATAGACCGTCAGTATGGCGTGAGCGAAAAGATCAACTTGGGCCGGGCCGTTGTTGGCAGCAAGGTCAAGGAAGTCGACGAGCGCTATCAGGTCTCAGAACTCACGAAGTTTGCTCTGGCTGCTGCAGAGGAGAAAGCAAGCATCGCAGGCTCTGCTCTCATGGGCAACCAGTATGTCTCAGCTGGTGCTTCATGGCTAACCAGCGCATTTGGCATGGTATCCAAGGCAGCAGGTGACATGAGCTCGATGACCAAAGACAAGGTAGACAGGGCCGAAGAGGAGAGGAAAGCGATCATGTGGGAAGAGAGAAACGGGCTGGTGAGTGAGTACGCGAAGATCCATCTTGACGAGCACTCTTCATGGGGGCCTGCAGTTCTTCCCGTGGAATCAGTGGACGAGCAGAAGCTCCAGGCCGTGTGATCCGACAAGTAGCATGTCATTCGTTAATTGTTACTTGTTCTATATATAGATCTTTTACGCCGCTGCACTTTAGCAAAAACAAGGTGTTTGTCGCCTGTAGTGTGATGTAAATTTTAGAATGCTGCCCTTGTGTTCATGTCAGCTTTGTTATACTACTAGACCACTGAAAGGTTTTTCTTGTTTCGGCTATCATACAGAGAGATTGCAACTTTTGTTGTTAGATATGATTTTACAACACTCAGATGAATTGTGGTAATCGAAGCTGCTTTTCCATTGATCCCTTGTGTAATTTGAGAACATCATTGCAACGTTACATGTTTAAAGTCTTGCTTGAAAGAGAAATACACTGCTCTGTTTTTGGTGAGAAATGGTGGAACTTGGGAACTTGGATATTGCAAGTGTCCACGTTCTGAACTCCTAATTGTCTGAAACCGTGTGGTGTTGTGAGAACCATGATTAAATGGGATGTTGCATTCGTAGTAGCTTCACAAGTATGAAGGAAATGTCCAAAGCTTTTCTTCAAACAGAAGAAAGGTAGCCAGGACGTCTGATGGTTTGCATATATAAAAATTTCACTGCAACATAGTTCTTGGATAAATGGAGTACTGTATTTGCAGTATACTTTGTACGTTGGCCCAGCGTCACAACCGTAAGTAGGTCTCCGGTCTCCCCTTGTGCTTGACGAAGAGATGAGCGAGAGAAGGCACGGCCACATCTCCCCGGGTATTGTAACGTACGCTGCTGCCAGCTGGTCAGACGATGATCATCACTGCCTGATTATGTTGATGTCGCCAATGATGTGGATTGAGCTTTAAGGAGAACGCAAAGCTTCAGATCAAACTGCAACTTGCAGTATAGGCTTCACGTGAACAGCGGACATTGGAAATGACTATCCAGTTGTATTTTTCTAGGGCTACAGTTATTCATATAAATTATCAATTTGAAGATTGCAGGATCCATCGTTGGGAAGTCCACAAATAAGAGTTTTCCGGCTTTGGGCTTTGCCAAAAGGACGTTTGCTAATCTCAAAGAGTTGGTTATTGTGAGGGTTTCTTTGGATAAAAAACAATTTATTGGGATTTTGAAGGTTTCAGTTGGTTAAGAAAATCCTATAGAACTAATTTAGTTCTAGGATTTTTTTTTTTTTTTGAAACGAAGGCAAAACTTTGCCTTATCCATTAATCCTATCATACCATATGGTACGAGTTGTAACCGATCTGGACACCGATTGTAACCTATAAAACTAATTTAGTTCTAGGTTTTTTTTCTTCCTTGTTGGAAGGGTTTTACACGTTAAAATCTCGTGTCCCCGTTGATTTGAGCTCGCTTAATTTCATCGTTGTTTTGCTATCACTTGTAACAAAAACTTCAATGAGAGGTGGACTCCGGTTGATTTTGATACAAATACAATTTGAGTTTTTCTTTTTGGAAAGTGACAATGCCAAATGGCGCAGATCATTTTGGCCTAAATGGTTCCGTAGCTTGCTGCGGCTGTTTCGTTACAAAATTCTTTCTGTTTTCTAATCAGGTTTAGCAACTGCACCCAACGTCATCACATCACATCCCTAGTAACCTTGTAAAACCATCGGTCTTTCTCTGACCAAGAGTGTATTTCGTGCAAGGCTGCAATAGCAACTGGCACCAAACCTGCTAACCAATGTTGCCAAATGTTGTTGTGCTTTGTTAAAAAAATGGCATTGTCAGTTTGGGATTCAAACCACGCCCACCCTTCGTCATCTGGCTGAAGCTAACTAAGATTTTTTTTTTAAACAAAGGCAAAAGCTTTTTTTTGTCTATTTATTAAGAAGAAGGTGCCCGGTTTATTAGCGGGAGAAACCGGGTAAAAACCATACAACAAACTTTAAAAACAACAACCAACAACACCACAGGGATCGAGGAGGCGTCTCGCCCTCTTCAGACTCATGACGCAAAGAAGATCAGACTCATAACCCGGCTCCACAACCAAAACCTGCAGGCCCGGACCAACCTGGTGTGCTAAGCTAAATTAACTGTGGCACGGTCGTGCCTGATGGCCTGTTGCGTCGCAGCCGCGTGCGTTCTTCCTCCTCCAGGTGGTGATGCACCTGCACTCGATAGGATCTGCTGACTCGACGGTCCAACAACGCCGGCGTCTCTCCGTCCCAGTCCTATCTGGAGTATCATGCATCTTCATTCTTCAGTTTTATTTATTTGTCGTTGTCTCGATCGAGAGCTCGAGCGGTCTGCATCTTACTAGAGTAGGAAATATCCACTCCGCTGCCCTTGGAGAAAATATCTCTTCTGGATTTGTCTACTCCGTATTTTTTTTCCTCGCTAAGCTTACCAATTAAAGAAAGAGGGAGTGTCAGTTGCACACACTTGCAAAACATGTGTAACTCTTAGAACAGCACGAATCATAACACAAATCAAACGGTCAATGAGGCGACTAAATTTAGTTACACGCAATTGCAAACCATGTGCAACTCACAAATTAGCATGAATAACGATACAAAATCTAACGGTTAAGGAGGCGACCTCTCAGTCGACTTAGAATTAGCAAAACCGAAAGAATAAAGGAGAATAAAATCGACGTCACCTGCAATTAAAGATGCCAGTGTTCGTTCGTGACGGCGGTAGTTCCAAGTGTCTTGGGTTGATATGGAATCAGATTATACTTAGTTAATTAATCTCAGTGTGCCGCACTGCCGTGATAGTACTCCATCCTGCATAATCTTAGCAGATTGGATAAACGTCTAGTTCCACCTGAATCTTCTTCAAAAATTAATGAGACTCATACATATAATTTTAGTACCATCACCACGTGTATGAGTAACAGTAGTATTTTTGCAAAATAGTACTACCTCCGATCCATAAAAAATGTCTCTCATTTTGCACTAAGTTAGTATAAACTTTGTACTAAATGGACGACACTTTTTATGGATCGAAGAGAGTACCATAACTGTTACACAAAACTTGTTCATTTTTTGAGGAGTTTTTTTTTGAATAACGGCAGGAGAGCTGCTATATTGCTTGCGATAGAGGGTGATACAAGAAATTAAAAGTAAGCATGCCAGGCCTGAGAAAGGCCTACCCTAGCTAGCAACTGAAAATCTCCTACTTTTGCTCAACCTGGGTCGAAAGGTGCTCCGCCATACTGCTCGAATAGAGGTATTGGTGGCAATTCGCCTCTTCCTTGATCCGCACTCGATCAGCTCGTGTACCTGTAACTCCTTGTCATTGAAAATTCAATTTTATGGAAAAGTTAACAATGACATCTATATCTTTGAACATACATCCCATCATTTCAGGATGTCTACAAAGATTAATCAAATGGATGAAAAAAAAAATGACCCTACATCATATTCCCTCTATATCACAAATACATGTGTTTTGGATATGTCTTCGATCAAACTTTAAAAGTTTGACTACAAGTACGGTTTTAATTATTAAATAGAAATTTAAATGTCATATGTATGGAGTTGTCTCGAAAAGTATATATAGATTTTTGTTTTGTTTTGATTCATATATTTGATAGAAATTGGTGGTAAAAGTTGCATCTTGAAGATCATGTCAATTCTAAAACTACATCTATGTCTCTTATAGAGGGGGTATAATCACCAAAAACTCAAAATGGAGCTCGAGCTACATGTATCCCTTTATTTTTACATTAAAAAATCAAATTTAAAGATTCAAGAAATTCTAAAAAGTATTCTATATGCAATCAATGATATACTTTGTATTATCGGCTACACAAAATGATAAGAATGTGGATTTGGGTACAGTGAACGGTGCACTTTTTGGAAACTCCAAAATTTGTCTGATTTTGTAATTTTTTGTGTAGATCTGAATAAAAATAATTTTGCATGCTTTTAATATACACCATTGACTACGTCCGAACTTTTTTCAGATTTTTTTGAAACTTCAAATATGATTTTTGATTTTTTTTTCAATATAAAGATCTCCCTGTAGATCGGGGGCCAATTGTCCATTCTCGTATAACCAGTCTCTCACCATCTATTCTATTAATTGTGTTCTCTTAATACTAACAATAATTACCTGGTTATCTCGTTATTTTTTCGTTCTATTACTCATTTCCATTTCAAGATACTTTTGCCTTATTTTTGGTCAAAATCAATTTTTGTAAAGTTTGATCACATATATAGAAATGTGTCAACATCTAGAATACAGCTTGTTCTTTTTGTATGAGCTACGTATTAAAAGTTTTTCTGATATATGAAAGTAGTGTTTTACTATGGAGAGAGGCGTTTTGGCTCCCGGGTGTATATGCTCCTGTTATGTTTTTCAAAATTAAAAAAATATGAAAACACTTCAAAAAAAATCTGAAACAAATTGGGCACAAATATATACAAGTATTCAACACTCGTGAAAAATTTCGGAAGTAAATAACAGATTTTGTGGCCTGTGTAAAAAAGACAAAATCTATGGTTTGAAAAATGTATTTTCAAATCTCATTTCTGCCACAGATTTTGTCTTTTTTGTATAGACCACACAAAGTGTCATTTGCTTCTGAAATTTTGTACGAATGTTGAAAACGTGCATATGTTTTTGCCCAAATTGTTTCAGATTTTTTCAAAGTGTTTTCATATTTTTAAAATTTTTAAAAACATATCAGGAGCATGCACCCGGGAGCCAAAGTGGATTTCACTTTACTATGTGCATATTGGTTGTTATTATTCCGATACTTTTTGTGTGATATTGCAAAACGTTGTACTGCACTCATGATTTTTCTGAGAATTTTCATCGCAATTGTGATAAGTGTACCTAGACCGTAGCTCATTCACAACTTTCTGCTGCAGGGAATTTGCACCTGTAGGTCTCCATCCTACGTGTATCCATCAAACGTTGAAATAATGATATCCCTCAAGTTTTAAGCTCAACAGCTCCATGAATATCCACTTCTCGCAACAGGTAATTTACAATATTTACGTCCATTTCGAAACAAAGATTTTAAAAGAACAGTTACACATCCAAATCATGGCACGCCAGCAAAATCAAGGTACTACTTGCGTTGCGCCGCCAGCAACACCGCACTAAGTAGGAGTACTCACTTGCTAAGAACACACACCAGGAGTATAAAGCAAGGAACATCCCCTCCACAGAATACATCATCGATTAATCAATCAGCTTGCAATTACTCACTTGCTAAGAACACACACGGCCGGCGATCAATCTAATGGCGGCCGCCAGGGAAAGAAAGTTGCCGCAGCTTCATCTCACGCTGGATGTCCCCACCTCGTGCGCCTTCCGGTGCCCCGCCCCGGCGCCGCAGGTCGCCGCCAAGACGCCGTCCACGTCGGCGGCGGCTCGGCCGGACGGCGAGTTCCGCCTGCTGGACTTTGACAAGCTCACCGTCCTTGGTTACGGGAACGGCGGCACCGTCCACAAGGTCTCGCACCGCCGCACGTCGGCGCTCTACGCGCTCAAGATCATCCACCGCGGCCACCCCGGCGCCGCCGACGAGGTGGAAGTCGTCCGCCGCGTCGACTCGCCGCACATCGTCCGGTGCCACTCGGTCCTCCCGACGGCGTCTGGCGACTCCGCCTTACTCCTCGAGCTGATGGACGGCGGCTCGCTCGACTCGCTCGTCGGCGGTGTCGAGGGGGGACTCCCGGAGGCGGCGCTGGCGGAGGTGGCGGCGCAGGCGCTCTCAGGCCTGGCGTACCTCCGCTCCCGTCGCGTCGTCCATCGCGACATCAAGCCGGCGAACCTCCTGGTCAGCAGGGCCGGGCAGGTCAAGATTGCGGACTTCGGCATCGCCGAGGTCGTCTCCCGCGCTGGCAACCACCGGGCAGCATACGAGGGCACCGCCGCGTACATGAGCCCCGAGCGCTTCGACACGGAGCGCTCGCACGACGGCGAGGACGACCGCGTCGACCCATACGCCGCCGACGTTTGGGGCCTGGGCTTGGTCGTCCTCGAGCTTCTCATGGGGCGCTACCCGCTGCTCCTCGCCGGGCAGAAGCTGACCTGGACGGCACTCATGTGCGCCATCTGCTTCGGCGAGCTGCCGGCAATTCCCGACGGTGCGGCGTCGCCGGAGCTCCGTGGTTTCGTGGCCGCCTGCCTGCAGAAGGACCACCGGAAGCGGGCATCCGTCTCGGAGCTACTAGGCCACCCGTTCGTCGCCGGAAGAAACGTGACGGCGTCGAGACGTGCGCTCTGCGAAGTGATCGAGCAGCGGTGTCAATAAAGACACGCGCGTGTAGATATTGGGCTGTCGCGTAGTTGAATTGTAGGTATGCATTTGCACATTCAGATAGTGGAACATACTTTGGACTCTGAAGGGTTTGATAATGAAACTGATTCGGTTGTTCATTAGTATTTCTTAGTACTTTATTGAAACTGATTCGGTTGTTCTTAGTACTTTATTGAAATTATTAAATTATACACACTTTCAAGCCTAAAATCTAAACTTGACAAATTAAGATTTTTTTTTTTGCTCAACTGCACATTTAAACTTAAAATTGTAGAGGAGACCTGCATGATAAACTGTTGAACATTCAAATCATAGTCATTGTATCAACTTTTACATCGAGCCGAGGCCTAGGCCGATATTTCGAAAGAACTACACTCATAGCATGTCCTATTGTCTTAATATCCCCACATTTTTCTCACAACGACTTCTTCATGTTTCTCCCATCCCTTCCTCTCATGCCGGAGTCATCAAATTCGAGCACTGCCTCCTTGCCGCATCAGGTTGCCTAACACTGCCCACAACCTTTGTTTCTCGATACTCCGGTCGACAGATTGCCTGGTGCGTCCCTAACTGTCGAGCCACTTGCTATGTTCTCCTAACTATCGGCGATGCCAATGTTTTGTCCCTCTTCTTGGCTGATCCAAACCTGAATGAAAGTGATTAGTTCACTCCAACACATCTTAACCTCGCTTGAGAGGTATAACTCTAGTCCATCTCCCTCTTTTATCTTTTCTGTATCGTGGATCGTCAAAAAAAGATAAAATAATATTAGTTCAATTGAAATACCCAAAAATGATATTAGTTCTTTCTCTGTTATTGATGATTATTGCATAGAATGACAAACCTACTTCTTCGCCTTTTAGCCAATAAATCTGAATTTTCTAGTAAAAAAATAGAAGGATAGATCAAATTCCAATGGTTTTTGGCAATAATTCGATCAGACTTTCAATAATCAATAATTTCCCTGTATTTTTTTTGCCGTAAGTATTCATTTGATCTTGATCCTTATTGTCGAGTTCACGAGGTCAACAATCGTGGCCAAGTAGCACGCGCCTGCACATCTGATGCGCTAGCTCACGTGTTTCTCCGGCGATTTATGGACTAAGGGCTACAATGCAAGGTGCTTAGAGAGATGCTTTAAAAAACAAACAATTTTTTGGAAGCACTAAAGCTTATTTATGCAAGGAAGATGTTTAGCTAGGCTCCTCTCCTATAGAAATAAGCATTGATGATTAAGAAAAGGTCTGATTTACTTTTTTAAGAACCTCTCTAAGCACTCCACATTGTACATGTCCTTAGGCTTTAGAAGGTCCACTTGGACAACTACATTTCTCTCCCTGTCGACCATTACATGGGACAAACAATTTTCAAGTTCCAATTATGACCATTATTTTGGTCAATAAACTTGGGTCATGTGATGTTAAAATTATACCATTGAACATGATATGTTCCCCATGTATTATTGATCAAATTGATGGTCAAAATTCGAGCACGTAAAGGATGCCATGTAATTGTAGACGATGGGACTACTTCAGAAGAGCCACGAGGACAAAAGTGAGCTAACTTTATTGGTTGAGACAGTGATGTACAATCAAACCACATGGCTTTAAGTCTTTGTGGATCCGAATTTTTGTTCACCTCCTATTTTCGAAGTGTGAATGAAATATTATATTCTATAGCCACCAGTATTCACAGGACCAACTAGCACCTAAATGGCTAGATTATTGTGGTTAGACTTAATTTAGAAACTTTTAGCCTCTTCCTCATTAGTATATCTCTTTTTTTTGCTCCGTCCAAAAAAAAAAATGATATGCCAACAGAATCAGATATAGTAGGGAACCGAGCGATCCCTATGTGCTACACATGACACAAGTGTTTTTTCTTTTTGAATTTATTATAGGCTTTTTGGCCATGTCGTTTGAGTTCGAGATGACATTCCCGTCAACTCCAAGGTGCTTGTGATAATTTCATCAATCTTAAGATTTTCATGTAAACTCTCTCGCGAAATTGTTCAAAGAGGTAGGGCATGCGTGCATTCCTTCATAGGGTGGCCGCGGAGCGTATATGTGAGTGTTCGTATTGCACCGTGTTTCTTAAAAGAAAAGGAAAAACAGTTCCAGTAGTTGGCCGCTACGGTGGTGGCGAAGGCGAGTGACGGGCGTTCGTATCTTATCTAGATTGTAATTTTCTTCTTGGCTAGGGGTTCTTTTTGAAAAATTAGGTTTTCCTATCTTTTTGATTATGTTAGATTCATGTTTACCTTACTTGTCACTTGATTTTTATTACCTCCGTTCCATATTAGTTGACCCTAGATACATCCATTTGAGGGTCAACAAATATGAAATGGAGGGAGTATATTTTACAAATGAGACACATATTACCTGGAAAAAAACTCTTTAAACATCCGCCGGCAAAAAAAAACTTCGACAACCAGCTTCTCCCCCAAAGCAAATAGAAATTCGAGATCCGGATAAGAATTTCCTCGAACCCTGAGCCCAAGAATATTCCGGGTGCAACTAGGGCTCAATCGAGTGAGAATTAAGGTAATTCTCACTCAGATGATGTCATCCAGTTGCATATGCAACTGTGCAACTGAGAAATCTCAGTTGCAACAATGTGCAATCCATGTGCAACTGAAAAAAAATTAAATACATAAATAACATATCGCACGAATCACGATATAATTTCAATGGGGTTAGAGTTGAGTGAGCTCTAACTTAATACTCATTCGAGTGAGAAATAGCAAAACCGAAAATTATTTGGCAGAGCCGATCGTGATTGCAATCCGTTCCTAGGAATCTAGGATACCACCACCGTCCACTGCTGTACCTCTTGACAAATCATACGAGAGTCTCAACATCCCTACATTGCGTGCATCGTTTTGCTGTTGATAGGTTCTGCTAAATTAGTTTCTTCTAGATTCAAATTACGTACGGCCGTACTCTAGGTACTTTATGTCGATTTATTCAGATAAACTGGCATAGGTTTTGACAAGCAGCACTAGTACTATATGGAGATAAAACTGAGGTGACGCATCAGTGTGAGGTAACTTGCGAGTTCATATATGTTATGGAATTTTGTTGTACCTGGCTACCTGCTGAAATCCTGTATTGTGCACTAGTATCATACTTGCTACTTGATGGGGGTAAACTAATCGGCACCATATATCGGTCCAAGGCTAATGCCATTTTTCCTCCATCGATATCCACGCAGGATTAACGATTTTAGACTTTAGACTTTCCTCATGCGTGCATCAAATACATCAACAGTCACTTGTGCCGTCGGTGGTGTTTGAATTTGACTGAAACTTGCCGATATTGGGACGGAAATTGGAGCTTATTTTGGGCTCAGCTGTGCCCGAACTAAAATCAGACAGTTTTCTTTACTGAATCAATGTAACTACTATTCTGAAAGTCCGCCCTGGATGTACGTAACCGGCCTTCTGAATTTGCCTAATGACTAATTAGCGGTGAAGCACAAACCCAGGCGACATTGTTGAGCAAGGATCGATGGTGACAGTGTGCAACTGCACTGATGTCTAGGTTCTATCAACAATGTCGCTGTCGATCAGAGGACAATGTATCGACGACTACGAGCGACAAAGCCATCGCTGCTCCAGATCTCCAAGGAATCAGACGCCCGTCGATCTCACGCACGCACGCTAGTACGTTTTGACAGTGACAGTAAACGCTTCTGACAGAGAGTGCATGTTCAGTTATTCACGTAGTAGCCGTCAAATAGTAGCATTGTTCGTGGCGTCCTTTTTGGATGATCTTCCGGATTATGTACCAAGTTGAGGCCAGCAAGTACCAAGAAATGCAATGCAAGGCAATGTAGTTTCGCACTGATGACTATAACAGCAATTAGGGTTTAACCGTTTAGGGTTTAGGATTTCCCCAATGTTAATTGCTTCTTTTGGCGTGCTGTGATGCTAGAATTTTAAAGGAAAATCTGCAACAGTTTCTCAATAAAGTTGTAGTTCAGAGACATCAAAATATCTTCCTCAATCCTGTGCTATTGTGGATGCTTCTGGTGTGTTCCAGTGAACTTTCTGGAGTATATGGTACTGTAATAAATATCCGATCCATACATGAAGGTATGTTGCCAAAATATATCACATGGGCGGCTGGGCGCGTCATAACTGTCCCAGGTGACGCATCATTTGATATGAGAGCTTAAGTGACAGCTCCGATTGATTGATTGATTGCAATGGTGAGAATAAAGCTGCATCGATTCGTACGACTGTTGTTTTGTAGTTACTGTTAACAACGTCTTCGGCTGAATTTCTGAGTATATCCCTAAATTTTGTCATCCTCAAATGTAGGAGAAAACAGTATTGATACCTATATGTAGGGGAAATTCAAAGCTGCATCCGAGCTCACATGCTCCTATTACTTTCGACGAAAATAAAAAAAATAGTAAAACATTATGAAAACTTCTGAAAAAATAACAAGTTTGCTATAACCTTCGTTCCATATTATAAGCCGTTTTAGCAAACTTTTACCAAAACGGCTTATAATATGGAACGGAGGGAGTAATTCTTTGTTGTCTGTGAATTTCTTAGAGCAAACACAACATATGTTCATAATAGATGAACAAACTCTGGGAATCTCTTTTTATAACTTCTGCGAGCATATCCTCCATTTCTACGAATTGCGGTTCAGGGTGGAGCCCATCTGTCCATGAACTCGATACACCGTACAGGTACAGGTATAGGTACGGTGTAGCTAGGTAGGTACATGGCCGAAGTTTGTAGCAACAGAGACATCTCCAGCTGCTCCAAGCACATTGGGCTCTTCTTTCCAAGTAATGAACACGTATGTAGTACGGTTGACGAGTTCGATCTCGATGTCTCCGCCGTCATCGTAAAATATAGCCGCGTTCTTATCTAAGTGTGGTTTGGCGAAGATCCCCTGATAATGACGAGAGATTACACACACACGGCATTAGCACGTCACACCACTGGCAGGACATGTTGCTTACTCGGCTCAGGCTCAGCGGTCAAGGAAGCCGCTCGATCGGTTTGTGTACGTGCTGCTTGACCTGATTATATTGGTAACGTTTGTTATTGCGCCGTGTGCCATCAGCCACGACCAAAGCCTAACTGAATTGGAGTTTCCTGAGCAAAAAAAAAAAAAAAAATCAAATCTGAACGACGCATGCATCCACTTTTTAAGTTCTTCAAGGCGTGGAGACTTGCAACCACAAGTCGTCAGGTGGATCGTGGATGGATGACGTGCATGAAGTTAGGATAATAGACGAAATTTGGGTGTTGCTACATTTCGTTTTCATATTTTTTGCGAGATCCGAAACAAATACAGAAATCATGAAAACCAATACGAAAACATATATTGTTAAAAGTACATAAGACTAAATACAATACAAAAACATATACAAAGACGGAGGATGGGTGGACGACACTGAGCCACCACCACCGCTGCAGGGTCTGATATCCCTAACGGGTTGTGGTCCGTCCAGCTCAGCGCAGAACACTGAAGCAGCAGAGCTAGATTTGGCTATGAGCGCTGGGTTCAGTGGCAGTGGCGCAGGGTGTGCGCACAGCCCACCCGGGTTCGAGTCGCCGTTGAAGCGCTCGGATTAAACGGGGTGCTATCCGCGATTAAAAATCGCCCGGAGAGGTCTCATCTATTCTAACAACGTATAGCCAAGGGAGGGATCCTTCCCCCGTTGGTCAACGATTTTTTTGATTTGGCTATGAAAGAACAAAAAAAGTGCTCTTCCTTAGCTGGTTGTCCAGCGTTTTCGGCCAAGCTTCACCGGTGGTTGCTAACACTAAGCCCAGCTCTTTTGGAGCTTCTAGATAGTTTAGTGGTCAAAATAAGCCTAAGCCTAAAAGAACTTGATTTTAAGCCGTTTTTGCGGGCAGCTGGCTTTGGCCAATTCTTCGCAGCGGGGGGAAGCCGCCCAACCCAGCTTCCCGCAATCCACCGAACTGTTATTTGACGTTGCCCCTATTTGACAGGCTATTTACAGCAATTTGCCACCGTGGAGATGAGCTAGTTGTTCGTGTTCCCCGAATTGTTACCTGGCCAACTCGTTTTTATTTTCTTTCTCTCCTCTCACGAGCTAGCTGCTCCTTACGGTTCATGTGTCGTGCTTGTTGGTAATTATATAGTTGGATGGTGCCCCAAGCAAATGTGTGGATGTAGCAAGCGGCAGCTTTTCCCTCAGTGAAGAATCAAGGTTTAATCGAACCAGTAGGACTTTGAAATCAACAACGAGGTGCCTGTCAACGATCTCTGGCGCGGAATCGTCAACAAACGCGGACCTACACACACTCAAACAATTACTTTGCCCCCAACGACAGGAAGGTTGTAAATCTTCCCGGTCTGCTGAAAACAAAGCGGTTCAATGTGTAGTGAAAGGATTTATGAAAACGGACCAGCGAGCAAGTGATTATGGAAAGCAACTAAATGAGGTTGTAAACAATATAAAAAGATGAACTGGGGCCATGGGTTCACTAGTGGTGTCTCTCCAATAAATAAAACACTCATATGAAGGGTAAACAAATTATAGTTGGGCAATTGACAGAATTATGACACAAACTTAATCTAGCTATATCAAAATGTACACGGTAATATTCATGTAGGCATCACAACAAGGAACAAAGACCGCCATCCGACTGTATCTTTGTGTAAAAAGTCAAGCGACAGACAATTGCATTAAGTAAAGCATATGAAGTAAGCAACATTTATAATCACATAGACATAAACATCGTTGTTTTACCCTTAGTCGCAACAGCACATCCTCGTCTTTACACGTTTCTGTCACTCGTGCCCAGCCACAAGAGGGGGCATGAACCAACTATTTAGCATAAATATTCTCTCTTGGAGACATAAGCAATCACGTGGCCAAAGCAACTATACACATCGGAGAGCATGCAAGAACATAAATTAATAACTAAGAACCATGCACAATCTGATCATAACTTCATAATCCATCGGATCCTAACAAACACATCATATAGCATTACAAACAGTCGATCTTGATCATATAGGGCAGCTCACAAGATCATAAATATGAAGCACAAGGGAGAGAGACAACCATCTAGCTACTGCCATGGACCCATAGTCCAAGTTGGAACTAGCTACTCACACTTCATCCCGGTGGAAGACATAGTGATGTAAAGCCCTCCGGGATCGATCTCCCCTCCGGCAGCGTGCCGGGAGCAGCTTCAGAATCTCCCCGAATTAGGTTTCGAAGAGGCGGCGGCGTCGGGACGTGTTTCTGGAAAATAAGCGTCGCCCTTATGATTTTAGGGTTAAAGAGTTTTTATTGGCGTCGGAGGGGGCCGAGACGCGCCCGAGGGGCAGGGGTGGGTCCCACCCACGGGTGCAGGTGGGGCCACGGCCAGCTGCCGCCCCTGGCCCCTAGGTGGCCCCCCATGTCGCCCTTTGGTCTTCGGCTTCCTTTTGTTGCATAAAAAATCATCGTAAATTATTGTCCAATTCCGAGAATATTTCTAAAAGTAACTTTTTTGAAATAGAAAACAGCAAAAACAGGGAACTGGCACTGGGCATCTTGTCAATAGGTTAGTCCAACAAAAAGCCTAAAAATGATGTAATAAAGTAATAAAAACATGTCACAATGGCATATAAGTAGCATGGAACAATCAAAAATTATAGATACGTTTGACACGTATCATGCCGCCGCCACCGCCGCCGTGACCCTGCGCCCCGGCACGCCGCCGCCACCTCCCGGCACCCTGCCGCCTTCCGGCATCCCGCCCCCAAGCTCGAGTCGATCCTGCCGCTCCCGAGCTCGAGTCCATCTCGTCGGCCCGGCCGGAGTCGATCTCGAGCTCGGCAACCTTCGACCGGCGCTGAGCCTCCGGCCGACCTGCTTCTACCGCCGCCGGCCACCTCAGCCCCGCCCTCGACCTGCTTCAACGGCTCCCGATCTTGGCGAGTAGTTGAAAGAGATGTTTAGTCCTTGCTGCAAGGACTTACAAGAATAAAGATGATTCGAGTCATGTGGAGAAGCACACCTTCTGAAAGTAGCTTGTTGGAGAAGAGTTATCGTCTTGTTGATATTAGTAGCAGCCCACTGACAATGGAGAAACACTACTTTCTTTCCTTTATGTAGCTAGACTACTCAGTACCTTGCATATCCTGTTCCGTATCTGCTTGTTAGCTAGGCGTTGTTCAAAATCTGTTAGTTAGAACATAACTTTCTTTCAAGGGCGTTACCGACTTTTATCATACAACTCAGACGATAAGCTAGGACAGGAGAAGCCAAAAAGAACTAGACTGCAGTTTCTGATGAGCTTATTTCCACAGTTGTTTATCTGTACAGCTCAACCCAGGGTGGCTTATGCACAAGCCGGAGCCGAAAAGAACTGGGCCTAAGTTGAGCGAGTGCACGTGTTCAAATAGAGGAGTGGCCGAAAAAATTACATGATTATCTAGTAAAATAGCTTGGGTTCAGGGACGGAGCCAGAAATACAATACAAGGGGGGCCAATTGCACATTAATTAACTTGGAGAGGGCCATATAGGTGAATCTGGATTAATTTAGGGTCCAAATCCAGAAATTAACAAGGGAGTTTTACAAGAACAAATCACCATATAGGGGGAGCCATGGCCCCAACCCGCCCAACCTGGCTCCATCCCTGGTTGGGTTGTACCTGTTTCACAAAGATTGGCGAGGGCATGCTCAATAGACACTAGTAGGAAAACAGTTATAGGTGGAATCACTTTTTGTGGCGCACGAAATAGCCGCGCGCCACAGAAATTATTTCTGTGGCGCATTGTTTTACGTGCGCCACAGAAATTTGGAATTCTATGGCGCACGAAAACCAAATGTGCCACAAAAATATGTCTTTCTGTGGCGCACCCACTCCCGTGCACCACAGAAATTCTGCTTTCTGTGGCGCACCCACTCCCGTGCGCCACAGAAATCATCATTTCTGTGACGCACCGGCTCCCATGCGCCACAAAAAAATGGATCTCAGATCTATAATCTCTCTCCTACGACCACGCACAGCCACACACACACACTCGATCTTATCTCCCGGCCGTGCTCTCTCTCCCGTGCGCTCTCTCTCCTTTTCTTTTCTCTCGATCAAGCCCAGCTTGCAGGCCGGCACGGAGCCCGTCGAGGCGTCCGCCACGGGCGACCACCACACGCCCCATGTTGCCGCCGGCCACCCACCGCCGGAGCCGCTCCCAGGCCGAGCACGGACCTCCGCTGTGCTCCGCGGCCAGCACCAACCCGGACCTCCCCGTCGGCGCTGCCGTTCCCCATGGCCGAACTCGTCGGCGCCGCCGTGCACCGCGGCCGCCACCGGCCCAGACCTCCTCGTACTCGCCTCCTTGCCCCATGGCCGACCCCGATACCTCGTCGTCATACCCCGTGGCCGTCCCTGGCCCGGTCCTCATCGTTCTCGGCGCCGTGCTCCATGGCCGATCCCGGCCTGGACGGCCTCTTCGCTGCAGCCGTGCCCCGCGGCAGCTAGCGGCCTGAACCTCCTCGCGGGTGCTCATGTCGGTCGCCGCCGTCCTCAACCGCACCGGCGCCCGTAGTTGACCACAAAATTCCCCCACGATGGCGCGCTCGCGGCCGAGGATGGTGCACCGGTGCAGGGGTAGGAGAGGAGCGGGTCGAGGATGCGCAGGTCGCGCGCGTTGATGTCGATGCGGTGCACGAGATGGACCTCCTCCTACGCTGCTGCTCCCCACCGCCGCCGACCGTGGTGGCTGCCATTTTTTTTTTAACCTGAAAAACAACTTCTGTAGCGCATAGTGTGCAGTGCGCCACAAAATTCTACGTTTTTAGTGGCGCATTGGCCCGGTGCGCCACAGAATAATATTTTAGTGGCAAGAATTCTGTGGCGCACCCGGCGTGCGCCACAGAAATGCAAAAAGGTGCGCCACTAATGACCATTTCCCTAGTAGTGAGAACTAGACACAACCATGAAAACAACACTAAAATGGAAAGATACATATTTGTCATAAAGGGATTTTTCATTTCCAAATATGCTCCGCCAAAAAAAATAGTTTCCACCTATGTTTTCGCTTCAAAGTTTCTATTTCCATTTCCGTTCAATTTTCGTTTTGCAAAGTCTTTTTCGTTTCCATATTTTCACGAAAAAATCAGAAATTTTCCGTTCTTTTTCATCCCTACTTGATACAATGCTCTCTGTTATGGACTAAGGCATAAAAAAATCATGCTATGTTTGGCAGCAGAGCTTAACTCAGACCGTGGTAGCTTGGGTAAAAAGTACTAATAATCACAAATACCATCATTTTAGAGCTTCTTTGTATTGCAAAAATACTCAAATACCTTGGTATATAAAACGGTAACTTTTACTAAAGCTAAACACCTCGAAGTATTTAAATCTGGTACTTTCATGAACCACGGTATTGTACAATACTTTGTGAAACTTTGCTCTGAAACACATTGTTTTAGCTTAGTTCATGTTATTTGCAAGGTGTATTATCATTTTCTAATATCAATGAGAGGTTTCAGAAGAGATTTTAGATCTTAAAATACCCATATTTAACACGTCGGACAAAACCCTATATAATCACTGGCTATTCCCTTTCCTGCGGGTTTACCTAAGGGCTAGTGGTAACCCGCTGAAGTTACTGTCCCGAGCCATACAACCTCAGGTTTTTAAAGTTATTTTCTGTTTTGTGTCGGTTTTGGTCGGTTTCATTGCCTATTTTTGCCTTGTTTTTAATAGTATATGGTTGTGTGCATCGATTAATGTTGAGACTGGCAATAGAGATAAAAATGCCGCCGGGAAAAAAACCGGTGGTAGGAGTACATGAAAAGTGGGTAAGGGTACAACAGGAAACTAGGTAGTAATAATGTAAATACACCGAACAATTCCGAATTTCACTAAAAAAAAGACACAACTAAGAAAACAGAACGGATGGAGTCTTATGGATATACACTGAAAATAATAACAATAAGTACACATTCCAAGATAAGAAACAAATAAATGTGCAATCAATGTGCATATCATGTTATTAATTGACGCCAAAAATGAAAGGAACTACAAAAAGAGTCGATCCTTTAGATCGATCACCATAAATTAGACTACAAGGAATCACAAGCAGGAAAGCAACCTATAACAAACCAAGAGCTACTATAGTTTCTGAAGAAGGATGGGAAGCAGCCACATGATGATCGTTGGTCTTGTCCTTCTAGTGATATCCTCAGGTATGGTATATGTATTGATGTTTTGAATACCAATAAGCATGAACAACGAATTATTCATGTATACATAGTTTGATAAGTACGACTTATGGAGTGCTCTTTGAATTTTTTTCTATTGATAATATGAAGGTATGGCGGATGCATCAACAACAAAGGGTGGATCGCTAGCCGGAACGGAGTGCATAGTTAAAACCCCTATGCCTTGTGATGAAATAATGAAATGCATAGACACATGCAACTTATTGTCGGCGGGACGTGGCAAGCCCAATATCAGTTGTGGTGACGGAGAATGCAAATGCAAGTTTTGTTGAAGCACAACATGGATTTAAGAAAGACACCTAATTATTGTCTTATTATTGAAGTAATAATGTCAATCAATGTATGCATTAGCAGTATTAGTTAGTATCAATTATGTTGTCAAAACAAATAAAATATCATAAAGTTCCATTGCATACGGGCAATGAAGGATAATATCCGTATTTGGAGAATTTTCCTTGCATAATCAACAAATTTGCGTATAGTTTCATTTATTTTGTACCAAGGTACCGAGTGGAGGAAGCAACATTCGCATGAAACCATAGTTAATTAAAAGACAACGTGGAAAATGCTAGATAGTTAAAACGTGTTTTTAATTTGCAAGTTACAAAATTTGTGCACTTGAAAAGACCGCAATTGGTCAATTATGATAGCATATGGGAGATGAGGAGGAATTGAGTAGAATGCTTCCAATTGCAAACATCATTTACATTTCTAATTCTAAGACTCTTCTATGCTAACTGATGTGAGAACTACACGTTTAGCTAGCAATTACGTGCACCTGTCTAACAGAACTGATCCTATGTATGTGCACAGCGCTGATCTGATCAGATCGCATACTCCTCACAAGGACGACGGCGGCGCTGAAGCCTCGCAGACCAGCTTCCTCAGGGTGTATCTCGATGATGTCACGTCCCTCCTAGCGACGAATGGGTGAGCAAGCAGCTCTGTGACGGGCGCCCTCTTGCGGTAGTCTTTGTGCAGGCACGCGGCCACAAAACCCTGAAGCTCCAGCGACGCCGCGCCTTCGGGCACCGCGGGGGTCTCACCGAAGCAGACGGCGCACATCAGCGCCGCCCAGCTGGGCCGCTGACCGGCAGGAAGGAGCGGGTACCTGCCCATGAGGAGCTCAAGGATTGTCACGCCGAGGCTCCAAACGTCGGCGGCGTACGGGTCATAGTGCCCGCCGTGCGCCTCCGGGTCGAAGCGCTCGGGGCTCATGTACGCGGTGGTGCCCACGAACGACGTGCACTGCTCGCCGGCGCGGGAGAGCACCTTGGCGATGCCGAAGTCGGCGACCTTGACCTCCCCGGCCGTGCTGACGAGAAGGTTCGCCGGCTTGATGTCAAGGTGCACGATGCGGCGGGCGTGGAGGTATGCCAGCCCTGACAGCGCCTGCGCCGCGACCTCTGCAACCGCCGCCTCGGGGAATGCGCCGTGGCGGCTCCTGATCGAGTCGAGCGATCCGCCGTCGACCAGCTCAAGGAGCAGAGCGACATCTCCGGAGGCGGCGGCCGGGAGGACCGAGTGGCACCGGACGACGAATGGCGAGGCCGTGCGGCTTAGGACATCGGCCTCGGCGGCCGCTGCAGGATCACCGTAGTGCTGCACCTTGAGCGCGTAGAGCGCGCACGTCTCGCGGTGGCGAACCTTGTACACGGTGCCGCCGTTCCCGCGCCCAAGCACGGCGATCTTGTCGAAGTCGGCGAGGCGGAACTGACTGGACACCGCCGTTGGGGTCGACGCCTTCTTGGCCGTCGGCGCCGGCGCCAGCGCAAACGTTTGGCTAGGCCGCTGGCCGGCAGCCCGGGACGGGACTGGCAGCGAGAGGTGCAGCTGCGGAAGTCTCTTCTCCCGTATCAGAGCCATTTAGTGTAACCGTAGGTTAAATTGAGCTGTCTGCCTAATCAAGCTATGCACTTAAGCTGAGTGATCTGAGATACTGCTTTGGATTTTGGATCGGCAACGATTGCTGATTTATACTTGTACGATCTGAGCAGACTGTATATCTCTGTCTGTGTTGCTTTCACCAAATCACACTCAATTAAAGACTACGAGATGTACTTTGGAGATAGAATTTCTTTTCGCTTTCAGTCTATTATTTACACCAAGTTTTACCTACACACCTGTTCTGTTCATGATGGACTAGAGAGTTACAGGTGGAAGACAATAGGCCACGTCCATGTATGACAGTATGAGATGGGTTCTAGATTGTGTTTCGGTTTAGCTCTCAAGTGGAGTGTTAGAATAAAGCCGCCTGGTGACTGATTAATATATGGTGAACACGTTGCTCGCCGGCCGGCCGTCAGAGATTATAAGAAAAAAATATAGGGGGGCCAAAACCACTCTTAATCAAGTGGGGAAGAACATCCGAACATGACCCCGGATGTAGTAGCTAATTGCACTGGCATGCTGCCCGTTAATTGGGACGAAAGCGAGATCATCATACTGTTAAGCCCGTGTGAAAATGGCTATTGTCAACACCCAACACCCGGGAGTCAAAATCTCGGGACAATAGTTTCAAAATATCTCAAGAAAAGGAGAAAGAGGTTAAAAAAAGTCAGGAGTCAAGTAAGCAGCTCCCATAGGTCTACTAATGGTTTCCATTATTAGAGTTTATAAAACATGTTGTGCTACGCTACGTGGGTCATCAGGCGTGTACCTCCTTAGAACGCAGCACGCCATGGCACCTGCGCCGTTTTGGTCATTTTATTAAGGCCTAATTCTGCGACGCTGCTGCATTATGTTGTGTGTGCCTGACGTGAACAGGCTGCTAAAAGGTACTCTAGAAGTTAGGCGAAAGAAGTTTGATCGGTGTTACGTCACGGACTTCCTCCTGTGCATTGATCGACGTAGGGTTCAACGGTGTGGTTATTTCTTAGGGCCTCTTTTTTGTTCAAACCATTTTTATTAAAAAAATTGTAGGATTTTAATCAGTAGACCCTAGAGTCCATTTAGTTTAAAGAAAACATTTTAAAAAAGGATTGCTTTTCTACACTACAATTTCATAGGTTTTTTTAGCAAAAGGTTAAATTTACTTGAAAATTTCCTATGTGTCTATGATAACTATGAAATGCACGCAATCACTATAGAAAGTTTATGTGTTTTCATTTCGGAAAAACAGAATGCTTGTGCGTTTTTCCGACGGAGTAATCAAACAATTTATAGGGGTTTAAAAGGAATTTGAACGGGAAACTCCGACCCTGGACGGCTAAGCCGTGCGTCCACTCCCCTAACCAAACAATTTATGTTACTGATTCTTGTGTTTTTATTCTTGTAAGATAAGATTCCATGGGACATGACATCCTATTTCTACGTTTCTTCTATCCCGTGTTATTCATTTCTACAAAATAAAGTGGCTCTTAGGCAACCTCAAACAATAATATTGGAAACAATATATGATGATATATCTCATCCACCTCATGCGGTGCTTTTGTACTACACCTAATAAAAGAAAGATATTTTAAAAGTACAAACTTCTCACAACCTTTCTTTACAGAGGTGGTTTTTAGGCATGATGGAATATTTGGAAGGTGCGAAATGATATGATTTTTAATCATGTGAAGCCCAGGTTTGCTGCCTGACGTGGTAACTTTGTTCATGACATTCGGCTACATGTGCATAGGATGAAATTGAATTATAAGGATAAACCACTGCTTACATTGCTAACCTAGTTTGGCTGTCAAAGCGCGGCTGTGGAGTTTTTTCCCCTAAAATGAATAGTAAAAGAATATACAATTGTTTTTTTACTTGACAACCTTAATATAAGATGCATCTCCATGATAATAGTTTTCAAAACCAATTTAATTAACAGAACACAATTCAAATATGTTGTAATTCTAAATTATATGAACCGATTAATCAACCCAAAAGATCAAATTTATGGAGAAATATGGGACAATGTACTTATACTTCAACACTGCTGACTCACGTGTGGCTCCCTCGGGCTTCATACATAACCGCTGACCGTAAGTGGGCTGCAATATACTTTTAAATCACACTAGTAGAGTCTTGAAATCAAGATCTACTAACTTTAATATATACCATTCATAGTTACATGCCCTACTTCATGGAATTGTCCGAACTAATGGAGAATGACATACAATATACTACAACACTCCCCTCTCTATACCCCATCGGGCATTACACGTGGGATTGATATAGGAACAAATGTTTTTATTAAATATGCTACATTTATGGGCCTTGAATTCAAGCCCTAAATGTGATAACTGCCGCTAAACGCCTTATTATTTGCCCTCTTTAGGGGCTAGCCCGATCCCCCCCCCCCCCCCCCCACCAGCACCACACACACACGCACACCAATGTATTCCACCAGGAAGTTGTACCCATACACGTACAAGTAGGCCATATATGTTTAGGGAAACGTGTTGTTGAACTAAATTGCATATAAATCAAATTACATTGTATGAAATAAATAAATTTCTCGATGCAATAAGTTTTGTCACTTAGACATAATATCTATACTATATTTTAAAGACAGACCAATTCTCGCCCTCTCCTCACTTGGCTACTGTTCTAAGGAACAGTAGCTACTGTAGCATGCTACATTAGCTATAGTACCGCGATCTCGACCGTCGGCTGGCGATCCGACGGCCTGGAGGACATGCCCGTGACGGTTTTGCAAAAAAAACCTTCCCTAAACGATAAATCAAACCCGCAGTCCACAATTTAACGCAACGAGGGATCTGTTTGCGATTCCACAAAAACACAAGGGCTTTTCTGCAAAACCACCCGCACAATCCCCTACCTCCCTTTCCTCTCTCCCGCGACGCGGAGGTCGCCGTCGCCGCCTCCGCATGCTCCCACCGCTCCGCCCCTCCCCGCTCAGATCGCTGGACACGGCAAGCTTCGCCGTCGCCGCCTCTTCTTCCTCGCCAATAGCCGCGTGCTGGGACGCCGTGCGCGCACCGGAATCGACGCCGGAGTCGTCGCTGCCCGTCCATCGCGTCCGCAGGCTGCCAGCGACGCTCCGGCGACCTAAAGCGAGCGGTGCCACCACCTGCAGCTACCCTGCGCTCGCGCGCGTCGGACGCGCCCACCCACGCGTCCCAAAACGCGGTGACGCGGCGTCGCTGTGGTCCTCGCCGCCGCGGCAGTGGCAGCCCTGGCCACTACTGACGTCATTGCGACGTCACAGTGGTCCCGGCTGTCAGATTTTTTTTCTTTTCGCATAAATTTTCAGAAAAAGCTAAATTCCTCACATGTGGGCCCCATATTATTTAGACAATTTCCAGAAATTGATAAATACTGTAAAATCAACAACTTCAGATCTTTCCACCGGAAAAATATGAAAAATAATTCACAAAGATCACAAAAATAAATTTTAATTAATTATAGAAAAATAAAAACATATTTACACGTCTCATTTTGGTAAAAATTTGGAATAATTCCATATACACTTGCTCCAATTATATAGAGTTGAATTTAAAAAAAAAATCTCTAGCTATGAAATCCAAATGAATAAATGTGCATTTCCACCCATTATAGACTTAAATTTAAGATTAATAATTTTTGAACATTTCAAATTGCTTAAAAATATTGGAGATACTCTAAAATATATCAACATGCTCATAAAAAAAATGCCAACTATTTACAGAAAAAAATGTTGGAACATTTTGAATTTGTGAATATTTGAAAAAAAAAACAAAATGCACTCCCCATAATTATGTAGAGTTGAATTTAACAAATGCTCACACTACGTATTCTCTCTGATTATGGACTCTAATTGAACATTTCAATTAAGCAAAATATTGGCAACAAAAACTAAATTAACTTCCTCTAAATATGAAATACAAATGCAATTCCTCAAATTATTTATGCCAACATATAAACATAATCAAACATTCAAATTTGCTAAGTATTTGAAATTACCCTAGCATTAAAAAAAATGGTCAACATTTGGATATAATTCTAACACATTTTCTCTCATTACAGTTCAGATTTCATGGCAACATACAAACATATTTAAATACTTCAATTTGCTAAATATTCGGATATTCTCTAAACTATATAAAAAATGCTCAGAAAAAATCAACGCTAACTATGTATGGCAAAACACAAAACATATTTCAACAATTCAAAATGGTCAATATTAAGATGCGATATAAATGAACTTTCCCGAATTGTGAACTCGAATCCAAAAAATATGCATTAGCACTAACTACATACTTAAATTAAATATTAATTGGGAAATAGAAATATACTTGGATATTTCAAATTGCTAGAATATTGGACGTACTACAAAATATATGGACATGCTCACAAAAATAAATGGTACTTATTAATGCCAAAATACAAACATATTTAAACAATTCAAAATTATAAAAAAAATACAAACTAACAAAAGTGTGGCGTGTGTATCTATCTGGAAAATGCTCACACTACGTATTCACCACTAGGACAATACAATAAATATATCAAAGTGGCCACCAAAAAAAAGTTTACTACTCATGTCGCACAATAGAAATTCAAATTTGGATATTTCAAAAATTCTAATTACCTTTCAAAAATTATCCATTTCATCCAGCGGAAAAAATATGCATAGCATATCCGAACGATCAGAAAAAAAATACTACCTACTTATGGCAAGAAAACAAACATGTCTTCAAATTCCAATTTGGTCAATATTTCACGAAAATCCAGATGCACTTCCTCTAAACATTATTTAAAAAAATCATGTCTTCTAATTATGGATTTGTTTTAAATTAAACTTTAAAAATTATCAAAAAATTTATTTCCTTTAATTATTCAGCAAAAATAAACATGTGATACAAATTCCCAAATTTCCACACTTTCTAAAAAAGGATATTTCCAACTTTGCAATTTACCACACGCCCCATATGACCAAATTCCAAATTCGAAAAAACTTCAAAATTTTTAATGGCTTCCAAATTTGAGCATTTGAAAGCCAACAAAAAAAAGAATAGCTTCCCACTTTCACCAATTTTTGAAATTCACACAAACTATAAATCAATATCTCTGAAAATATCCATTGGAAAAAAGTAACATATCATCAGAAAAATACATACACCCTAAATATGTTTCAAAAAAATGGAATATTCAAATTTCTGTTACCATTTAGATGTAATTCAAATTTTAAATATTGCCGACGAAATACAAACATGGTCGAACATTTCAAACTACTAAACATTTGAAATATTCTACGAAATATATCAATAATGCTCAACAAAAATGCCGCCTATTCATAACAGAATAAACAACGTGTTTGGAAACTCTAATTTGGCCAACATTTTAGCGAATATACCGACATTCCATTAAATATATCGATAATGCTAAAAAAAGGCTATATGCTTATGGCAAATTACAAGTATATTTAAACATTCCAATTTAGCCAAAATTTCGACACAGCACGAATAAAGTTTTCCCAACTGTGGAATCAAATTCACGTGGATTTCCCTAATTTCAATTAAATATTGTCGTCGAAATACAAACATGTTCGAACATTTCAAACCACTAAAATTTTGTATATTATACATAATATATCCAAAAAAACTCACAACAAAAAATGCTGCCTATTCGTAACAAAATAAAAACATGTTCCAATTAAACTCAACTTTCACATTTTGTGATGTGTTTACTACTTAATTACTGACTTGGAAAATTCAATGTACGATCTAAAGATTACAATTACTACAATATTCACTACTAATATATTTTCCTTTCATATCAATGGGGATAATTCAGCCGAATAATATGCTTTCGCACTCATTATGAACTTCAACTACAAATTGACAAACAAGCAATTTTTTTTTAACATTCCAATTAGCTTCAAAACTTGACATGCTCTTAAATGCGTCGAACTTTTTTTTTATTTTCAGAAATAATTTTAGGAGACACCACAATTCCCGACGTGTGGGCCTACCCTACTTAATCAAATTAAATAAATTTGAAATTGTTAACTTTTCCTTCTTAATTTCGATACATTCAAATCTAAACAATTTTTGAATGTGCAAAGCTTCAAATTTGAATTTCTCCCACCACCGTGTTAAAAGATATGACAAGCATATGAGCACTAACATTAAAAAAAAACTTTCACTATTTATGCCATAAGACCGAAATTTAAATTTTAAAACTTAAAAATTTTCAACGACTTCCAAATCTGAGCATTTGAAAAAAAAAACATGCGAACAACTTCCCACTTCCACCAACTTTTGAAATTCAAACAAAGTATACATCGATATCTCTGAATATATCCGTTCAAAAAATACAACAAATATATCAAAACAATCCTAATTTTACATGCAAAATACTTATGCTGAGACATTCCCCCCCCCCCCCCCCAAATATTCATTTTTTCCCCATTTAGATGTAATACAAGTGCATTTCTTCTAATTCCAAATTAATATTGACGTCAAAATACAAACATGATTGACCATTACAAGCTACTACATATTTTAATATTCTACAAAATATATAAAAAATGCTCAAGAACAAATACTGCTTGTTCATTACAAAATAAAAAAACATGTTTGCAAACACATATTTTGCCAACATTTAGGGGAATATTCGAACATGATCGACCATTACAAACTACTACATATTTAAACATCCTACAAAATATTTCGTAAATGCTCACAAAAAAATGCTACCTATCTACAACAAAATAAAAAACATATTTAAACACTCAAAATTGGCTACCATTTTAGTAGACAACGAATATAAACTGTACAAAAAAAATCACCAAGGGTATGGCGTGACGCCACGCCAAAAAAATCATCAACGACTTCCAAATCTAAGCATTTGAAAAAAAAAACATTCGAACAACTTCCCATTTCCACCAACTTTTGAAATTCAAACAAAGTATACATCGATATCTCCGAATATACCCGTTCGAAAATTACGCCAAACATATCAAAACAACCCTAACATTACATGCAAAATACTTATGCTGAGATATTTTTTTCCCCAAATATTCATTTTTCCCCCCATTTAGATGTAATTCAAGTGCATTTCTTCTAATTCCATCTAAATATTGACGTTGAAATACAAACATCATTGACCATTACAAGCTACTACATATTTGAATATTCTACAAAAATATATAAAAAATGCACAAGAACAAATACTACCTGTTCATTACAAAATAAAAAAACATGTTTGCAAACACTAATTTTGCCAACATTTGGGCGAATATTCAAACATGATCGACCATTACAAACTACTACATAATTAAACATTCTACAAAATATTTCGAAAATGCTAACAAAAAAATGCTACCTATCTACAACAAAATAAAAACATATTTAAACACTCCAAATTGGCTAACATTTTGGTAAACAACAAATATACATTGTACAAAAAAAATCACCAAGGGCGTGGCGTGACGCCACGCCAAAATTCAACTAGTATTATGTTTATATGTGTTTGTGTCTGTTACTTTTAAAAGACACTTAGACATAATATATGTGTCTGTGGCACTTAGACATATTACTAAATTGAACCCACGGTTATGTGTAAGATACAGTTGACCCGAAAAGAAGACATCAACTTGGCAATGATTCAGTTACAGGATCACTCATACCACGTATACACTCTTGGTTTTTTCTGTTTATGTATATGAAAAATAGTAAACTAGAAACATCTATCAAGATATCCTTATAGCATAAGTTTTAGATAATGTCTATCAAAGATAGGTAAGGATACACACACAAATATATATTCATGCAAATGATACAAATTAATCCGATATTTTGAATTTTCTCGATTTAAGAGCATTTAGTCTAGATGTATTTTTAAGGTACAACATTTTTATTTCAAGAACACACGAGAATCGCGTGTCTTATATATTAAGATAGAATGAACTGATTTACATAAACAGAGAACACAAAATGCAAGCCACATGAGGATATGTTTCATCACACTCCACCACCTAGAACAAGCTACAATATATTCAAACAATGTATCTTTTATTTAAAAATATGGTTTAAATTTAGCACAACATATTAGCCTTGACCATCAATTAAAACAATGATTCATAAACATGTAAAAGTTTAGTATCTATAATTATATTTATTTTGAATCACTCTGGGTGGAATATTTTAACTAGAATAAGTACAAGGTAAACGGTTATTAAAACAGGAAGAGCGAAGCAAACTCAAAGAAGAGCTATATTCAACGAACCTTAAAGGTTTGAAGCGATCAGAAACAAAGTGATGAAATAAACGAGGGAAATAATAAAATACCTTGATGCGAAAAATAAGGGTATTGCATAATTAGGTTGTCTTGATAAAATAATGTGGATACGCCAACCCATGTTCATGTTATCAAGGAATTAAAATGAAGATAAAAGTTGGGAGATTCTTAGAAGACAAACCTTACCATCATATGGAAGGTATATTTTTGTTTTGAGAAAATCATCTGGAAGGTATGTCATGGGTGAAATTCGTGAGTTTTAAGAACTAGGGAGATTGCTTCCGAGAAAGTGCTACGGACTTTGGACAAAATCACTGAAAATAAACGAGGAAAATAATAAAATATCTTGATGCAAAAAATAAGGGTATCACAAAATTATGTTGTCTTAATACAATAATGTGGATACCAATCCATGTTCATGTTCTCAAGGAATTAAATGTCAGCACGACGCACTTGTTTCTCTGAACCTCAGAACACTAGGTGCGAGAGAGAGAGAGAGAGAGAGAGAGAGAGAGAGAGAGATTTTGGTGCAGCGTACTGAGTACTTTCTCCTTTATGTATGAAAGATTACAACGAGCCACGGCTTCAACCCATTCTTACCGGATCGTGCCATCCCACGACCGAACAAGGCGCACTAGGCGATCCTAGCATATCGGAGTGGCGCACAGACCGCGTCACCCCCCTAACTGAATAACTGAAAGTTGACTGAAGAAACAGACACCTAAACCTGACAGACTAACAACGCTAATAGCTAGGTTTATTCAAGATTAAATTAAGACTAAGTTGGGAGATTTTTACAAGCCAAGCTTTACCATCATATGGAAGGTCTTTTTTTTTTGTTTTGAGAAAATCACGTGGAAGTTATGTCATAGGTGAAATGGGTGAGTTTTGAGAACTAGGGAGATTGCTTCTGATAAAGTGTGGCGGGCTACCACTTGCGCTTGTAGTTTTGGGAGGTTATCGGTAAAAAAAACTTAATATAGATGCATGGTATAATATAGTTTTGGTTGGCCATCAACTACAAACACACAACTGATGTGGGGCATACTAGCTCGTCGTTAAAATGACATGAAAGATAATTATTTATGATCTTGTTTCGTCTATCTTTATAGTTTTCCATATGATCGTAGAATAGATGTACATATTCTTATTTCGCCATGGATAGTCGAAGGCTTCATTCCACATGTGCCAAAACGTGAACCATAAGAAACAACACACAAATATTCTTCTGAGCTAGCTTCAAAGAAACTTTGTGCAGGTTACTGGCAGAGGAACATGGATGGATTGAGGAAATAAGGGTTCATGATATTTTACGTGATTGGTGCAGGCAAAACGAGGTGTTTTCTTTGATGTCATCGATAAAACTTCAGGTCATGTTTCTTTCCGTATTATTTCATTTGTATTTCAATACAACCCAAACTCCCAACATGTCTCTCCTAATGAGCCTAAGTTTAGATTTCGCTCTTCAAATTTTTGAATTTTTTATTAGAGGAGCTCCATTATCCCACATATTAGTTGTTAGTTTTTCTGTTAAAAGTTTGCCCTACTACAAAGTCTTTTGGTTTTGAGAAACCCATTACTATCTTCCGTCTTTAAAGCATGCATTGCTAAGTTTGCACACTTTGAAAATGCCACGTATATAAGTATTTCACTTCACATATATTTTGATCTTGGACGACACAAATTGTCCTTTGGGGCCAACCTTATCTTCCAACCATGATCACTTCTTCATCACTATATTTTCGATCACCTGGCCTCTCATAATCTTATTTTTTTTTACTTATTTTAATATTTGACTGTGTGCATTTTTAAATCTTATAAGAAAAGAATCACAACCATACACCGGTACACTTGCACACAATGGTACCTATAGCTGGCCAAACGGGCCGGGCCGAGCGTGCCGGCCTGAGGCACGGAAAAAAAAGCACGGCCCGGGCACGGCCCGGCACGGATCTTAACGGGCTGTGCCCCGGCACGGGCCCGGTCCGTGCCGTGCCCCAGCTCCGATCGAGGCCCGTGGGCCGGCCCGGCCCGGCACGATTAGGGTTTTTTTATTTTTTTAATTTTTTTACCTATTTTTTTTCAATTTTTAGGCCACATTTACGTTAAATGGCCCATGCCCGACGGGCCAACCGTGTCTAACGGGCCGTCGGCGTGCCTCCCAGGCCGTGCCGGAGGTTAGACCACGGCACGCGGGCCGGCCCAAGCACGGCACGATTCTAATCGTGCCCAACGGGCCGTGCCGCGCACGTGCCGGCCCGTTTGGCCACCTATAATGGTACCCGCGGCATCGAGCCGGCTCGCCCGAACCATTCGCCGTCCTCGTGTATGCACCACGTCCATCCAGCCATCTTCACACCACACTGCACAAACTGCGACGACCACGCGACCTTCCCAACCCCACAGATCCTTCCTCTCACTGCACTCAGGTCCCGCTGCTCTTCCGACCCCACCTGTCAACGAGCCACCAGTGCACGCAGCAACGGCCTCCACTCCCGAGAGACACCTCTCGCCCCCATCTCCACCCACACCAGCCGAGCCAAGGGCACGAGGTCTCCCCCCTCCGCGCGATCCAATCGCCTCGCCACCGCCACCGCCGCCGCCATGGCCTTCCTCGCGCGGGCGCTCCGCCACTCCAAGCCCTACCTCCCGTCCCGCAGCCCCGCGTTGTCCGCCGCCTCCCGCCGCTGGATCTCCCCGACCGCCTCCGCGGGGTCGCCGGAGGCCGGCGCGGCCGTGGCGCCCGCCGACCCGGAGCTGCCGCCGCCGCGGGAGCCCATCGGCGGGGCGCGCGTGGAGCTGCCCGCCAACCCGGAGGACGCGCTCGAGGTGTTCGTCGACGGCCACGCCGTGCGGATCCCAAAGGGCTTCTCCGTGCTCCAGGCCTGCGAGGTCGCCGGCGTCGACATCCCGAGATTCTGCTACCACAGCCGCCTCTCCATCGCCGGGAACTGCCGCATGTGCCTCGTCGAGGTCGAGAAGTCGCCCAAGCCCGTCGCCTCCTGCGCCATGCCCGCACTCCCAGGTCAGCCGTCGCTCAAGAAGCCCATTTCATTTCGCGGCACAGCCTCTACTACGTGTTTGTTGTTTCTGGTCGCAAAATGGGACATATCAGTCTGGTTTGCTTGTGTTGTGTGCCTATGCCTCAGTCCCTCAGATCCATTCAGCTCATAGACGTCTCAACAATCAGCATTTTAGTAGGATTTTCTTCTATTCACTACTGATAGTAGAAACTATATAGAAACATAACTTAGGTAGTGATTTCTTGCGAGTACGGTATGATCAGTCCAGTCTGCGATTTCTAGTAAGAATTTGCGGGAGTTCCTAACCTTGGAGCGTCTTGTTGGATTAGGCATGAAGATTAAGACAGACACACCTATCGCAAAGAAGGCAAGGGAGGGTGTCATGGAGTTCTTGTTGATGAACCACCCGCTAGATTGCCCAATCTGCGATCAGGGTGGGGAGTGCGACCTCCAGGATCAGTCTATGGCCTTTGGGGCTGACCGCGGTCGTTTCACTGATATGAAGCGGTCAGTTGTGGATAAGAATCTGGGACCCTTGGTAAAGACCGTGATGACCCGTTGCATCCAGTGTACAAGGTGAGGTTTGGTGCTTATTCATCATCAATTTATATTACGGAGTAGTATTCACTTTAAATAATTTCATGGCTATCGTCTTTGTCAGCGTTTTCAGTACTACATGTGCTTCATTTTTTTAGCACTATAGGGTTAAGAGCTTATTGTTAAAACTTATGGAAGTTTAAAAGTTTGAAACCACACAAACGTTACATGTAGCATATTCATGTACATCAGTATGGGCATTTTGCTGGTTCTTAGTTCATGCAGTCACGTGTTTTTTTCATGTATCTTTTCTTGTTACATTAACGCATCATCCTTTGTCGAAAATGGGTTTAGCTACTTGTGCAAGCTCGAGATTTTACACCTTTGCTGGGTATGTAATTTTTGGATTTCTCGTATCGTACAGGTGTGTCAGGTTTGCATCTGAGGTTGCTGGTGTTGAAGACCTGGGTATGTTAGGCCGTGGCAGTGGTGAAGAAATTGGAACATATGTGGAGAAGCTTATGACAAGTGAACTATCTGGAAATGTTATTGATATCTGTCCCGTTGGAGCTCTTACATCCAAGCCATTTGCATTTAAAGCTAGGAACTGGGAGTTGAAGGGCACTGAGACTATTGATGTTACCGATGCAGTAGGGTCAAACATACGAGTTGACAGCAGAGGTCCTGAAGTTATGCGCATTGTTCCACGCCTCAATGAGGTTCACTTGCCAAACCTGTTGCAGTTTGTCTTAGTTTTGTGTTATTTTTGTTGGTAATGGTGACATGGTCACACTGCCTGATACTTAATGATGTCTTAACCATGCTATGATCCCCCATAATATCTGTCAAGCCTGCTGTAAAGGTCGCCTAGCACGTGTAGACTGCATATGGGCACTGAGCACCACCCTGCTACCTTGCCTGCTCTTGGCTAGCCCGAGTAGTCGGCTACTAGGTGGTAGGCGCTATTGTACCGATCTTCTAGTGCCTGTTCTTTCAAGAACGTTTAGTGGTTGCATGAACCTTCAGTACATAACATGATTTATCTGCAGCACCTTGTTGGTTGAACCTTCCATACAGAACCTGCTATCTATGTGCAATGAAAATGATTACTTGATTTAGCATCCTCCTTTTTCAAATCCGTGCAGGATATCAACGAGGAGTGGATATCTGACAAAACGCGGTTTTGTTATGATGGTCTGAAGAGGCAGAGACTGAATGATCCCATGATTCGTGGTCCTGATGGCAGGTTCAAGGCAGTGACATGGCGTGATGCTATTGCGGTTGTTGCTGAGGTTTTGAACCAAGTTAAACCAGAAGAAATTACTGGAGTTGCTGGCAAACTTTCCGATGCAGAATCCATGATGGCATTGAAAGATTTTGTCAACAGAATGGGTTCAGATAAGGTGCTTTGTGAGGGAAATGGTCCAAATCCACCAGCAGATCTTCGATCAAACTACCTAATGAACACCAGCATTGCTGGGCTGGAGAAAGCTGATGTCTTCCTTTTGGTTGGTACACAGGTAGGATTCTGGTTTTCTTGCTCGTAATAATTATGTGCTAGCCATTTTCTTGATTGTTTTCCTTATCCAACAGTATACTCTGCTCTGTAACACTTAGCACTTAGTTAGGTATTCTGGTGGTGTATAGCTGCAGTTTAATTTTATTACTCGTGGATGCGTTAGTTGCTTGAAAACATCTTTTTTGAGTCATAGCAGCAAACTCTGGATAGAATCTGGAAGAGACCCCGTAACAGAAATATTCCACATCACAGAATAATAGAACATATGAAGTGCAAAGTGGCCTTTAATTGTACTTGTCTTTTGGCATTTTTTTCTTTTGCAATTGTTATGTAATACTCCCCCCCATTTCAAAAGACAAGTCATAGTTTCTTGTTCCAAGAGTTTTCCTTGTTAATATTTGGTTTATGTGTCCTTTCATTATATCTTCTTGGCGTGAAGTTGGTGGTCACTAGATTCATGTTCAAAAGTATTTACTTATGAATGTGATTTTGTATCACATATACCACACACTAATTGAGTAATTCTTGGCCCAACCTTTGGCCTAACGGAACAAAATATGTCTTATATATTTTGAATGGAGGGACTATATACTTTATATTATCAATTTAATAATGCAGCTGATTTTCTAAAGAACCCAGTTCTGTTGACTTCAACCGTATTGAAATAGTAATCACCATTAAATATACTAATATATTTGCCAGCCAGCTCCATATTCATCTTGTTAGACCTAAGGAATTGAGATGTGCTATTTTTGGCTACCCCTTCTTTTCAGTCACATTGTGCAAATAATTTTTTCATTTGTGAAGTAACATCTTTCTTATGTGCCATAAAACAGCCTAGAGTTGAAGCTGCTATAGTCAATGCAAGGATTCAGAAGACCGTTAGAGCAACACAAGCAAAGGTGGGCTACATCGGACCTCCAGCCGACTTCAACTATGACCATCAGCATCTTGGCACAGGGCCGCAGACCCTTGTTGAGATTGCTGAGGGCCGGCATCCTTTCTGTTCAGTACTGAAGTCTGCAAAGAATCCAGTCATCATCGCTGGAGCTGGGTTATTTGAACGGGAAGACCATGGTGCTGTGTTCTCAACAATTGAAACCGTAGCGAAGAAGTTCAATGTGACGAGACCAGACTGGAATGGCCTTAATGTCCTACTGCTCCATGCTGCACAGGCAGCAGCTCTTGATCTGGGCCTTGTCGCTAATCCTACCGAGAGCGTCAAGTCTGCAAAGTTTCTTTACCTGATGGGAGCTGATGATATAAACTTGGACAACCTTCCAGAGGACACATTTGTCGTTTACCAGGGGCACCATGGTGATAAGGCTGTCTACAGGGCCAACGTTATTCTGCCATCTTCAGCATTTAGTGAGAAAGAAGGCACATACGAGAACACCGAGGGATGCACCCAGTGGACCGTCCCAGCTGTTCCTACAGTTGGTGATGCTAGGGATGACTGGAAGATCATCCGTGCTCTTTCCGAGGTTGCCGGGGCACCACTGCCTTACGACAGCGTCGCAGGCGTGAGGAACCGCATCAGTATGGTTGCCCCAAACCTTGTACATGTGGACGAGAGGGAGCCATCCACGATCTCTGCCGAGGTGAAGCCTCCGGTGAAGCAACAAGTGAGCTCTGCCCCGTTTAAAACCGTCGTGGAGAACTTCTACATGACCGACGCGATCACACGAGCTTCCAAGATCATGGCTCAGTGCAGCGCAACCCTGTTGAAGAAATGAGATTTTAGTTGCTTTTCTGTTTTCGCTCCGAACCTCACCCGGTCGTCGCTTGTGCTTGGTTGGGAGGTTGGTCGGAGTGTAATTTGGACTGCCTCCAGATCCGAAGAGCAGCAAAACTTAAAAGCAGTGCATTTCTGTAATGTTGTGAGAAGCAGAGCATACTTAATAAGCTTGTTGTCCTCTTGAATCATACGACAGCCACAAGCAATATTTTTGTTGTATTTCTTTCGGTTTCCCTGCTCGATTTCCTGTTCCTGGAAAGCAGGCAATGTAGCAAGCTGTATGTGCAAATTAAGGTATAATACTCGGTTTCATCATTCACTGGTGTGTTGGATGGCACATAGTTGTGAAACTCTCGTGTTAACTTTTCGATTGGTTTTCATAATTTACGTGGCTGGTAAATAACCTGTTAGCTCACAACTATGCACAGCAGTTAAGTTAGCTAACACTTGAGCTGTGCATATATCACCTAGAGATGACACATCGTCAAACAATTTCTTCACCACTTGCCAATGTTTCAACCGTCAAATTAAGCCTTGCGTACAGCTTCGCTGGAAATGATCCTTCGTGCATTGTTGTGAGCAGCATCCAGGTAATCGAGAGTCCACACAGCGTGTCGCGCACGAACGAATACGACCAAAACGCTCGCGCCGCGCCTTATCTTCCAACTAACGCTCATCGCGCAGCGGCGAGCATGGCGTTGCACTGCGCCACTGCCGCCACCATCTCGCCGTCTCCCCGTCCGTGCCTCCTGCTCCGCCGACACCACCGCAACGGCGCGCCACCACACTTCCCTTTCCGGCGGCAGCGGCAGCCGCGCGGCCTGACCGCCGGAGCCCCGTGGACGTGCGGCGCCAGGAGGCGGGTGCGGCACGAGGAAGAGGACGAAGACGACGAGGAGGAGTACGGGCACAACGAGGAGATGGCGCGGCTGGAGGCGTACAGCGAGGAGGCCCGCGGGCAGGCCCTCCTGGTGAACGCCACCGTCGACGGCGAGGTGGAGGTCGTGCTCGTCTTCAAGGTATGTACTATCGTCCACCAGCACACTTGCTTCCGCAATGACAAGTCTTACAGGGTGCCTTGTTGCTGCCGTGTCAAAGGGCTTCTCGTCGAGCTTGAGCGGGAGGACGGCGCCGGATCCGGCGATGAGCGTGCTGCCGGAGAGGGCGGTCATACAGTCGGTCGACGTGGTGGAGGGGCCATTTGACCCGAACAACATCGAGTACCTGGAGAAAGATGTACCCTGGGCAGACTTCAAGAGCCGCCTTCAATAGCAAAAGAAAAACATGTAGATCTCTTTTAGGGGATGAATTTTTTGATTCAAAACAGAACCTAGCCAATATATGAGCCACTTCGTTAGTTTCTCTACATTGTAGACATGTCTGTCATTTTTATGTTAGAATAGCAAAATATGTTCGGTTCACTATGGGATCAAGGAGTGCAACGTCAAGGTAAACTCTCAAATGACCCCAGCAACATTGAGTACCTAGAGAAGGCTTCGCATTGGAGAGACTTAAAAGAGCCGAAAACATATAGAGTTGTAGACTGATCTTCTGTTGTTAGAATGTCAAACTAAGTTCGGTTCGTTTGGGTATCAAAGTACGAAACCAACCGTATAAACTCTCAAACGATCAATCACACTAAAGGATCAAACGAACGAAGAATACAGCTGTATTAATATAGATATGAATCATATATGAGGCCAAAGGATGGCCAAATAAGTAACGGTGTCCATGTCTAGAAAACACTCAAGCATCAAAGCCCGTGTACAACAAAGCATCCAATGTAGGCACACATGCCAAAACGAATGAACCATTTCTACCACAAACGTCCAGTATCTGTTCCTGCCATGACATCATTTCCACACAACCGAGTCAATCTCATTCCTCGCAGATTTGTACAGCTCGAGCTTCTTAACAAGAGAATCCCTCTTCTCCATCAAAGAAGGATCCTCATCCAGCATCGCGCTCAGCTGTTTCTTCTGCGTTATGGAAGCAAATGGAGAAAAAAAAGATGCTTTAGTACACTCGCTATCCAGGTTGCTGTACTTGTGCAAACCAACACATAGTTAAAATCAACAAAAAATTAAGTTGGATGGAAATTTTAATTTAGTCACTGATTTAGTGCATTGGCAAATTAAAGTGGGAAGATCAGTACCTTTTTGTAGGTATATGTGCTAAATAGTAAATTCAGCAAGTAATTAGCAAATGTACCTCTTTGCTTCCTACATGAGCATAGAAACGGTTTAGCAAGTTTCGCTTTGCCTCCTTCACTTGACAATGTACAACAGCTTTCGGAATCGTGTTCCTCAATGTATCACAAACCATGCCAATGTAAGATGATACATTCGACCCTGAAAAAAGTTATGACATCATTAACATGGATGGTTGCATCAACATTCACAGGTTGTCGATATCCTAAGATGTAACCAACTATTGATAGTGTCAGCAGAAACAGATTGGTAGACACCTACACTGCACAAGATATATCATAAGCCCTAAGGTTCTAGATCATGGATTACATGATCATACAGCAAAAAGTTTCTAGAGCATGAATACATGATCATACAGCAAAAAGGTTCTAGAGCACAAATTACATGATCAAACATTCGTCTACTGCGAGAACCAAGAGCAAATAACGTAAAATTTTCTACACTCAACTCCGACAATGTTTTGGAACCAAGAGAAGTATGTGTTGCTGCAGCATGACCTTTAGGAATATGCATGGTCTGTATGGCGGACTCAGGATAGATATAGTGGAGCTTACAAAATTCGTTGGTATTTATAGACAATAATTCCAATAACTTATAGAGTTGCAAATCCAAAATGTTGGTATAAAGCACAGTTTGGAGGCAGAAATTTTAACATTAAACAGGAAAGCAAGGAAAATTAAAATAACGCAAACAGGGCATAAAGGAGGGTGTACCACCAGCTATCTGTAACTGTTGTCTGGCTAATGGCTACAAATTACTACACTAACTTGTTTGGTCTGTTATTCAAGGACTTTATTGCCCTGTCAGTAGGTCCTAAAATAGTTGCCCTAATCAATAGTCCGTTAAAGGGGAATTAGAGGTTAACTTACCGATTCTTCTGAGATGGTTGTCCTGATATCTGTCGTTGGCTGGTGTGTTATTGTTAGCCCCCTTATCTGGTTCAGTGGGAAGTTTCCGGAAGAACTCGACTGTTAGGTAACTAGCCTCCATGTCAACTAGACGAATGACAGTCTTTCGGCCATCCTCACGGAATCTTTCCAGGCTTTCATTGGCTGCAGCAGCTATATCTGATTGAAGCGACGGGAAACGCTTCAATTCCTGGCACATCAAGGTAGCCATGATATATAAGAAATGAGTGATGTCTGGTGATCAGTAATCCATAACCTTAACCAAAATCAAAAAGTAACACTCACCTCTGTTGCTGCAATCGATCTACGGACTAGCTCCTTCAATACCAAATGGACCTGTAAATTATGAGACCATGAGAAATTGCAGGTAGCGAACAAAATCATATCTGTATGGTATGAAAAATGGTCCCAGACAAGCATTGCTATCAGATATCTTCCTTTGTCAAAAATGATCTCCATTCACTTACTAGAGCGTTCATATGTTTAGAAAATAACGGTCTCCTCTATGTATCTTCACATACCACATCCCTACATGACATTTTTTAATTTAACCAAGATAACTGCATGGAATGGCATCACGTGTGACACATGTGTACTTCAGATGTCCCTACTATGTCAGAAGTTTCTCGTATTCCAGCAATATCCCTAGTTAACTTTATAGTGAATAATAACATAAGCGAAAATCTAGATTGGATATGAGATGATAATTAATTTCATATGTTTATATATCAGTTACTGAAACATAAGACAGTTGCTTAAACATTAAGGTAAAAGTGCCTTAAGAGGAGCCATGGATGAATAGTTATACCGCATCAACTGAAGCTTCAGCTGGACCCCTAAAGTAGCTGAGTGAACTATCGATAAGTCTTCTGTAACCTTGCTCAGGGCAATCAAATGGGGCTGGTAACCATCAGCTTCAGAAATGACTTTTCGAACATTTTGCAACGAAAGATGTTTATCGAATGGAAGCTTTTTCAGTGCTGCAGGTAACTGATGGTCAAACACACCATAAATGCGATCTCCACCTGGTCGACTGGTAACAGTGAATAATGAAAGGTAAATTATCAAAAGGATTGTTCCAGATGAAAAGAAAAGCATGCTTGCATTATGTACACCACTTATGTAGGAATGCCCCTTTATCAACATATATGGCATAATTATTGAAGGAAAAATCACATCAACAAAAGGTCCAGTTAAACATCTTACCCGCCATCTAAGTGCTCTTTGAAAACACGGTCAAATGCACGACACATGTCCAATATCGTATACAGTTGTGCCTGTCGATTATGTTAAATGTGAAAAATGTTATATAGAAGTTGTTTCGGAATTTAGAGTAAGTTATGGTGCAATTACCAATACTGCAAATGAACATTCCAAACTATGGCACAGAATATACTTTTTGGTTTGTTATGGGAGTCATGTATTACTTACCCCAGCGTCGCCTCCAATTGGCCTACCAAGTCGATCCAATTCGGCTTCAATTTCATCAACTGTCTTGTTAATCATTGATATAATACTTGGAATTTTTGCTTTGATCACAGCCTCTAAATGCTGGATAAATAAATGGAAGCACATTGGCATTCAGTTCATGAAAAAATTAGGCAAAGTAAACTACGAGAGCAGAATGCCCTAACCTGAGACAGAAGCTTAGCAAGATACTCGGCACCCATTTTATGTGCCAAGTGACCATAATCAGGACTACTTTGAAAGTACTCTTGTTCTTTGCGACGTGCTGCGAGCATGTCAACACTTTTGTTGATATCAGCCTGTGAACGGTTGACAACACCCACCCAGGGGTGCTGCAGGCGATACGACCTCCCTTCAAGTACCTAGGATCCATGAAGATAAGAAGTTTTAAGTGCTACGCCTGTAGAGGGTGAGTTCATAACAACTGTAAAATCACATACATCAACAGCATTGGTACCCTTGTCCATCAAATCAAGTTTTGTCACCACTCCAAATGTCCTATCACCTTACAAATGAAAGAATGTCAGAAGAAATAACCGAAACTTAGCAGACCAATGTGATATGATAGCAAAAATGGTGTAATTATGATTCTCGTTTATATGGGTAGATTTGAAATGCTGTAGTGAACAAATGCCGAACTGCACCTGTAGGATCAACTTCCTTAGCAAGCTTGATTGCATCTGATGTTGCTATATCTTGGTTTGCTGGAGAGATGGCCAATATGATAGAGTTTGGCTGAAGTTTCCAGACAATGAAAAGTAAATCATCTCCGCCCATAGATAAAACAGGACTCACAATATAATTAGTATATAGCAAGAAAACAAGAATGCTGAACAAAATTAAGACAGATTCCAAATTAATTATACCAACCCCAGAAGGGAGGAAAATACCTACTAACACCATAGGCTAAAATGGAGTAATGCTGGGAACTGGCATACCATAGCAGGGAATATTCATGGAAGTAAATTTAGCCTAAATAAACATGGCATGATCAGTAATATCAAACCATAGCGATGATGCCGTTACCTTGTCAACATAAGATCGGACCATGTTTTCAATATCTTGGACAATAGAGTCTGGCTGCCCCTCTGTATTTGTGGTTACGATAGTTAAGTAATAATACAATAAAGAAGAGTATGCTAACCAAAACAGAATAGCTAAGTCAATAAGTGAGGCATTACCTACAGCAACCTTTGTCAGTCCAGGAAGATCAATAAGTGTCAAGTTAACAACTGCACATAGAAGTATGCCAAATTAAACTAGTTCAAAAGGTAAAGCAATAATGACCGTACATCTAATCAGCACATAGAAATCTTTACGAGTTCAAGCAATGTAGTGTGGCAGCATCAACACATTTTTCCAAAAAAGCTTCAGTTATAAAATTGAAAAGCAACCACTATGATACACCTTAGCAAATCTTAAGAAATACCAGGACTTACCATGTGGAGAATATATACTCAACTGGATAGGCTTATTTGATATTGCTTTCGTTTTTCCAGTTATGCGATCAGTTTCATCAGCAATCTCTTGCCTAACAGCAGCTGCATTTAAGGTTTTAAGACAAGGTTAACTTAACATGGCCACAATACAAACAAAAAACCAAAAGAGCAGATCAATAATCATATATCATGATGTCTTAAAACATCATGAGTTACTGAGTTGTAGTCCTCAATGTAGTGCTAATGGCAAATGTTACTTCTGAGTTGTAGTCCTCAATGTCAATTGTTCCTTAGTTCACACTGTATGGTGATATTTAAACATGTGGTAAATTGATTAAAAGCTTGTTTCAACTGAATGAGGGTGTGAACGAGAAAGCACACAAGGGAGCCTCTACGACATTTTGCCCATTATTAACAGATATACAAATGTTGGATATCTGATATAATAAGTGTGAACATGTATTTGATAGTAGGGCAGTGTTTATGCTAATTGTATACTTCTTCGTAGATTGATAGATCAGGCAATAGAATGTAACATCAGTGGACTGAATATAATTAGGAATGGTTTTCTAATATGTATCTCTCTTGCAACTGAAACAGCTGTTCGCAACACTAACTCTAACAATTGGGACTGAAGAAACCAAGCAAACTGCTCTGCAAGAGTGCAAGCACAAAGGGAGCATAGGTCCATACCGAAGTCAGAGTAGCGCTTCCGCGGGGCGTGGAGGAACTCGGCGTACTCCGTCCCGCCTTCCGTCTTGTGCAGCTGCAGCACCAGCGGCCTCCTCGTCACAATACCTAACCAAACCCACGAGAACGCGAATTAACGACTCCCGACCGAGAAGTCGACCCAGACATCCAAAAGTTGGCGATCCAGCGACGGGGATTACCAGATCCACGGGGCAGGAAGTCCCTCCCGACAATGCTCTCTAGCACCGACGACTTCCCGGAACTCTGGAGGCATCAGAAAACGCAAGCAGAGGGTGAGCGGCTCGGCGTTCAGATCTGGGCGCGGCAGAGGCGGATCTGGGAGGCGGGGTGGGGAGGTGGCGGTTCGTACCTGGCCTCCGACGACGGCGACGGAGGGGAGCGAGTCCCAGAGGGAGCCCCCGCCGCTGCCCCCGTGGTCGCCGAGGACGGTGCACGCCTGCTGGATCCGGTTCACCAGCCCGATCAGGCTCCCCATGGTCGCCATCTCGGGCGAGGCCGCACGTGCCCGCGCGCCCAAGGCTCCGTGTAAGGGGGTCCGCGGTCGCCGGCGGCGAGCAGGAGTAGGAGGGCGCGGTGGCGGTGGCGGTGGCGGTGGAGGTTGGGATCTGTCAGAGTAAGAAATCGAGAAATTGGCAGCTTAGGATTTTAAAAAAGCGAAGGTTATATGCAGTTTCGGGAGGAAGTGGTGGGGAGCGCGAGCTGGGTGAACCGGGCGTTGCAGCGCCGGCGTGGGCCCCGACAAGGTGAGCTGAGTCACTGCAGGTGGGGCCGGAGTGTTCGTGACATTTGAAGGTGCAGGGGATGCGTCTGTACGGATTTGGGTGGACCGGGACTACGGAACCGGAGCCGTTGGATCCCATCAGCTTTGTGCCTCCGGTGCGACAGGCGAGAGGACCATGACTGGGATTCTGGGAAGTGGGACCCTTTTCTGGTGCGCGACGCGTGAGCAGCACTTACCTCCTTTGCCGCAACTCGCGTTTGAAATGGACGGCGGGGATGGAGACAGACAAACAAGGGGAATCAGAAGCCAAGGATTAACACATTTGTGCTATGCATTCGAGGATTATATTTCTACTATCTGTGTCGAATCAAACTACTCATATACCCTCTCATCTCAAAGATTCGTGCAAGATTCAACATGTTGTGTAAACAAAAATATATAGACCTCTAACACAAACTAATATTTTTCTACGAAGTGGCTAAATACCTGTCTCGCCGCTTTTTTCTTTTCAACAAGGGAATGACCCCGAAGGGTCCTGAAGCTACATTAACACCGAGTAGTGGAGTTACAATTTAAAAGGAAAAGCCCAAGAAAGTAGAAAATTATAAACAAGTCCTCCAAATTAGCACATAGGATCCTGAATGAAAAACAAAATTACAATTGGGTCCTTAACCACTTTCGATGCAGAAAAGCTCGAGACCACAGTCATCTACTTCGGTGTTGGGGACGTCACCACTTGGGCTGGAGTAGATGGAGAACATGTTGAAGTGCATCCTCTTTGGCACATCGGCCTGGAGGTTGAACGAGATCTGGCGTTTGAAGAATGCTCGGAGCAACTGTCCTTCAACTATCAAGGTTGACGGCAGGACGACATCCCCGCCATGCAAATCGAAAGCAGAGAATCTCCCCATACTCCCCTCGACCATTCTCGATGGCAGGAGAAGAGAGGAATAAAATCAGCTCCAAACGAACCCGTATAACGAACATCCTCTAGATCCGAAGGACGAAGTGCGAGCTTATTGAACGAGTCCCGGACAACATCTTTCCCTGCCTCTATCCACTATGGACATCACCCAGAGGAGCAGATCTTCCGCTTCCCAACACCACTCGCCAGTGCCAGAACGTCATGACGCCAAAAGCCACTAGGGAAACCACACAAACCTAAGCCTAGCACTACAAGACATAACCCTAAACGTTCTACTTTGTATAGAGGGAGGTCGGCTACCTCTCCCAACCCAACTCCGGCAAGAGCCGTCGGCGGAAGAACGGATATGGATCGGGGCAACAAAGCTGACTATCAACGGGGGGCAACAAAGAGAGAGAAAGAAAGGAGATAAATGAGCCCCCATGGCGTCGCCACGCATTCCACGGATACAAGTTAGGTTGCATCGGCATATTAAGAGTGGTGGTGTTTTGCTCCGTAACACGTCCTCGACATCATCTCATTTGTTGATGGAGCTCCGCTTATTGGTAGTCATTTGCTGAGACAACTAGTTTATCGTAATATTAGATTTTAGTTTTATACTTGTTAGACAAGACTAGGAGAGCTACTATTGGAGATACGTGTCTTGTGATGGGACCTACATGTAAGAAGAACGATGGAAAACCATGTGCAACTCACATGTTTTGTAGAACGAAGGTGGAAGGTGTGCCCTACTTTTAAGTAACATAAACCCCAAATGGACGTTGACCCATGTTGTTGGTGTTATGGGCAGAGCTGGCCAACCGTGCCGGCCCGGCCCGGCAACGGCACGGCCCGTTGGGCATGATTAGAATCGTGCTGTGCCTGGGCCGGCCCGCGTGCCGCGGCCAGACCTCCGGCACGGCACGGAGGCATGTCGACGGCCCGTTAGGCACGGCCCATTTAGCACAAATGCGGCCCAAAACTAAAAAATAGGTAAAAATAGGTAAAAAAAACTAATCGTGTCGTGTCGGGCCGACCCGTGTGCCTCAAATCGAAGGTCGGCCCGGGCTCTACCGGGCCCGTGCCGCGACACGGCCCGTTACGCACCGTGCCGTGCCGTGCCTGGGCTGGGCCAAAAAAAGCCGTGCCTCGGGCCGGCCCGTTTGACACGGCCCATTTGGCCACCTATAGTTACGGGTATGACAGATGCACTACTAACATTGTGCATACAACCAACCATAAGTTGTGAAATCCACTTTAGCTCCAAGGTGAACATGCACTCGACATTTAAAAATATTTTCGAATGCCAAAAAAATTTGGAAATAAAATTCCGCTATCTATTCATAAAGTCGTTTTGCGGAAAACCGTCATTTTTTTACAATGTGTAAAAAAAAGTCTCATGACAAGTGAAAGAGCATGGTTACCCCCATATATTGTTTTGGTAATTAATAACAATCTCTATGGACTAATGTGTACTTTAAGTTGTATTTGTAGTGTTGGTCCATAAGGAATGCTTGATCTCCATATGTTGGAGTCAAGGCTAAAAGAAGAAGATTATATGTTGATCAAGGCTAAGTGCAAGTTGATTAACATACAAAATAAGGGTATGTGAAGATATGCGAAGAAGAAGATTATATGTTGATCAAGGCTAAGTGCAAGTGGATCAACATACAAGATAAGGTCATGTGAAGATATGCGAAAGAGTGTATCTCCCATATTAATGTATGGGGGAGCAATATGTGAGTCTTCACCGAGCGGAGCACAATCAAGAAAGGTGATCCACTTGAGAGTAGATCAAGATCGTCATCATCTAGCTCAAGTGGATTGCGCAAAGAAAAGGTATGATCTTGATAGGGTTTCTATTTTACCGGTCTCGTGGTGTAGTTGGGAGATCGGGTTTTAAGGTAGGTAACCGTACTATCAAGAGGGGCTCTCAAGTGAGCTTTAGCGTATCGGTCGTAGAAAGCTCAAACCTTTGCATCCTTGGCATCATCTTTATTGGTTTCTATTTGGCTCTTATCTTGGTGTGGTATTGGTGCTTGTCGTGTTTGTCATGACAAGGCCAAGGTCACCGAAAACGGTTTTCATGTGTCTCCTCTTAAGTTTTCGGTGTCGGAGATTTTGTCGGTCCATCTATGCGGAAGGTGAAAGAACATCTCTTAGTTTTGGTGATTTAATGACACCACACATTATGGGCTAATCTTGTTTGGCTAAGTATGTTGACAGGTTTCTAGGTGATTAGACCCAAAAGGTGAAAAGATCGAAGTAAATATCAAAGATGAAGAAGAGCTCCTTAAGGAATGGATTTCTGGTTGTTTCAGGACCGGAAGTTCCGGCCCTCTGGGCGGAATTTCCGGGGGACGGAAATTCCGGCCTACGGGCGGAAGTTCCGTCCCTAGCGCGATTTCGACTAAGTCATCTTTGGGATTCCTCTCTGGAGGGGTCCCGGAACTTTCCCCCGGAAGTTCCCCCAGAAATTTCCGGTGGTGCGGAAATTCCGGCCTTCAGGCCGGAAGTTCCGGCCCGAGGAAATTTCGGGTGGAAAAAACGACTAAGTCATTTTTGGGATCCCTCTCTGGAGGGGTCCCGGAACTTTCCCCCGGAAATTTCCGGCAGGGCGGAAATTCCGGCCTCCTGGTCGGAAGTTCCGGCCCAAGGAAATTTCTCGTGGAAATTTGGCTAAGTCATTTTTGGGAACCCTCTCTGGAGGGGTCCCGGAACTTTAATCCGGAAGTTCCCCCCGGAAATTTCCGGTGGGGCGGAAATTCCGGCCTTCTGGCCGGAAGTTCCGGTCCCTGGAAATTTCTGTGGGTTTTCGACTAAGTCTTTCGGGGATCTCTCTCTGGAGGGGTCCCGGAGGTTGTGGGCGGAAGTTCTCTCCGGAGATTTCCGGCCCACCGGAAATTCCGGTCTACCGACCGGAAGTTCCGGCCCTTGGCCGGAACTTCCGGCCCTTTAACCCGGAATTTCGGCCTCCCGAATCCTGCAATGGCTAGAAATCCTGGAGGGGTATAAATACCCCTCCACCTACCTCCAGCTCTTTAGCTCTTGCACCCTCTCTCTTCATTAAAAGCAAAAGCTCATAATTACAAGATCTCTCAACTCCTCCAACCAAAAGCTTTGATTCTTGGAGGATTGAAGGAGGAGGACCCGATCTACATCTTCACCAAGCCGTTTTTCATTTCCCCCTCATTCACTTGAGGGATTTCTCTTCTAGGGTTAGCTTTGTGTTACCCTAGATTCTTGTGCTCACTTGTTGTTGTAATTGTAACAGAGTGTTGATTTGGGAGCCCCCAATTAAGTTGTGGGTGTGTGCCCCAAGAACGTTGTAAGGGCTCCGGATTCCGCCTTGAAGGTCTCCGATAGTGGAAGGTGAACTAGGCCTTTGTGGCGAGGTTCATCGGAGAATAGGGTGAGGCCTTTGTGGCGTTGAGTAGGCCTTCGTGGCGAGCTCACACCCCTCCAACGAGACGTACTCCCTTAACAAGGAGGAACTCGGGAATACATCCTTGTCTCCGCGTGCTTCCATTTCGGTTATCTCTTTCCTCCCTTATCTCCCTATTGTGTTTCTTGCTTAGTTGTTTTTGTCCTTGTCATATAGATAAATTCACCGTACTTGCATATCTAGAGAATTTATCTTTTATGTCAAGCCTAAATTGAAAAAGAAATAAAAATTGGTAGCACCTATTCACCCCCCCTCTAGGTGCTCATACGATCCCCTTTCAATTGGTATCAGAGCCTTGTCTCTATATCTAGGCTTCACCGCCTAAGAGAGTATGAGTATCTCCGGTGATGATGCGGATCCTAAACCCGGGGTGACCACGGAGGATCTTGAGAACTTGGAAACACGTCTTAGATCCACCATGGACACTCAAATGAAGGAATTGCGTGAGATGATCGCACAACTCCTTCCTAAGGGAGTAGGACCCACACCACCACCGCTAGAGGTAAATTCTTCCGCCGCGCAAGCATCGGAGATTGAGGGTAGTGATGGATTAAACAATCCCCATCTAAAAATGCTAGTGGGAAGGAGACATATAGTGAGGTTCCTCACATATACTCCCCCGACCCACTTATCCCTCATCCTCATATAAACAATAGGGGTGACCCACCCAAGTTTAATCCATCTTGTTTTTCTAATTGGCAATTTCTTATGAGATCTTATATGAAGAGTGCTTCAATCGAGCTTTGGAGGATCATCGAGGTTGGCTTCAAGGCACACGACCCCAACAACATGACAAGAAGAGAGGTTGTTGATTGTCAACTCAATGAGTTGGCTCTCAACATGATCCAAACCGCCGTGGGGGAGAAGCACTTGTCACACATCGAGTTTGCCACCACCGCCAAAGAAGCTTGGGATACTCTCACCAATGAGTTCATCGGCAATGAGAGCATGAAGAGGAATAGGTTTGAGTCCTTGAGCAACCAAGCCGAGGGCTTTTTCATGTTAGAAGGTGAAGAGCATGAAGACATGTATCGAAGACTCAAGACTCTTGCCACTCAATTTCGGTCACTTGGGGCAACTCATGTGGATGATGCATGGATCAAGAGGAAGTATGTGAGTGCTCTATGGCCCTTTGAGTCAACCGACTTGAAGAGTCTCCAAGGAAGGCACAACTATCATCTTATGTCATCTATGGAAGTCATGCAAGAGATGTCCGCATTCAAAGTGGCCGCCAAGAACGCCGAAGATGCTCGTGCTAGAGCCATTGGAATGCACAAGAGTTCTCCCCTAGCTTTGAAGGCCAAGATGGTTGCACAAGACAGTGATGATGAAGAACAAGAAGATGTGTCTCATTGGGATCCAAGGAGCTTGAGGACACCCTCAAGGACTACTCGGCTCTCACTTTGTCTCACTCGCACAAGGATTTTTGGAAGAGTCCATCTAAGGCAAGAGAGTTTGTGAACAAGTCAAGTGGAAAGAAGGAGGGTGGCCAAAGGGTGCGCTCGTGCTACAATTGCCAAGATCGCTATCACTTCGTAGCCGAATGTCCCTTTGAAAGCCGTGAACACCATGGAGGCAAACTTGTCCGTAAGGTTAAGCCCAAGACCCCCAACAAGAAGCCATTCTTCAAGAAGAATCCCACCAACAAGAAACCTCAACGGATGGTGTTGATTGCTCAAGAGGAATACTCATCCGGGGAAGAAGAAGAAGAAACCAAGAGTGAAGTGGCCGGGATTGCCATTGCATCAACTCCATCTCTCTTTGAATCTCCCAATGAAAATGTCTCAACCTCTTCCGCAAGATGTCTTATGGCCAAGGCCAATGAGGTATCATCTTCTTTAACTTCCAAAGCCATGAGTAATGTAGATGATCCTACTAGCCTTGAAGTTAAGGAGGAACTTGTTGCCTTGGATCACTTTATATCTAACATGCAAGGTGAAACCAAGAAGCATGTTGAGACTCTTATGAGTCAATATGATGATGCTCTTGAAATGCTAGAGGTAAAAGGTAAAATAGAAAGAGATGATGCCATGGAAATTGCTTCTCTAAAAGATAATCTTGAAGAAGAACATGAGCTTAGAGTTTCTCTTGAAGAACAACTAGAATCCATAGAAGAAACTAATAATGAAATTGTTGCTAAGCTCATTAAGGAACGTGATCATGCTAGAGCAAAATATAAAATTTGCAAGAAAGAAAAGGTCGAGCTTGGCGTTGGTCATTCTAGACTAACCGAGGAGTTAGAGAAGCTCTCTAAGGCTCACAAGGCTTTGGAGAGTGAGCTCTCCACCCTCAAAGAGTCGTATGAACAACTTCAAGCTCAACCATCTAAAATTGATGTGCCTAGCTCCTCTACTCCCATTACTTGTGATCATGCAAATATTATTGAGGAAAATGCTAGGTTGAAAGTTAACCTTGCTAATGCCATCTCCCGTGGTAAAAGACCGTTTGTCCCTTCCAAGGAGGGGAGAGGCGGTGTTGGTTTCGTTGAGAAGGAGAAGAAGGAGTCCTTCATGAAAGATGCTAGGGCACCTCAAGCAAAGAAGGCCAACATCCCTAGTGCCCCTCAAGCAAAAAGGGTCAACATTGCTAGTGGTAGTGCCACAAGGGGCAAAACTACTAGTGATGACTTTGCGGGAAAGACTAACCCCTATTACATTATCTTTGTTGATTATTATGGGGATGTCTATGCTAAATTTGTTGGTCCTAGAAATGTGCCTATTTATCGCTCTATTTGGGTTCCTAAGACCCTTGTTGCTAACAAAAGAGGACCCATTGAAAAATGGGGACCTAAATCAAAGCAATGATTCCTTGTAGGACTATGCTTCCGGCGGGTCAAAATGGGTGCTTGATAGTGGATGCACAAAACATATGACCGGAAGCAAAGAGATCATGACGGAATTTAGAACATGTCTAAATGGATCTACCGTCACATTTGGAGACCGATCAAAATCTAAGGTAACGGGTTTGGGCAAGGTGGTAGTTGCTAAGGATGTCACCTTAGTAAATGTCATGCTTGTCGAAACCCTTGGTTACAATTTACTTTCCGTCCATGCTCTTAATAAGATGGGTTTTGCTGTCTTTATTGATGTTGATATTGTGGTCATCTTGTGGAGCAAGACTCTAAAGGTCGCTTTCGTTGGGTACGTCGAGGATGATTTGTTTGTGGTTGACTTTTCGGGGAAAACCACTACAAATTCGATGTGCCTATTCGGAAAGGCCGACAAGGGTTGGTTGTGGCATCGCCGCCTAGCCCATGTCAACATGAGAACTTTGCAAAGTCTCCACAAGGGTGGCCACATACTCGGACTAAAAGAAGATGTCTCTTTTGCCAAGGACCGTGTTTGTAGGGCGTGTGTTGAAGGCAAGATGCATGATTCTCCTCACCCTAGCAAGACAATCATTTCTTCCAAGAGGATCTTGGAGCTTCTCCATGTTGATCTTTTTGGTGCCGTGCCCGAAGCAAGTCTTGGTGGGAAGAAATATTGCTTGGTGATTGTCGATGATTATTCAAGATTCACTTGGGTTTATTTCTTCAAGTTGAAGAGTGAGACCCAACAAACCTTCATCGACTTCTCCACCGAAGTGCAACGTCAACACAATGTCCCCATATTGGCTATTAGGAGTGATAATGGCTCCGAGTTCAAGAATTACACCCTCAATGAGTTTCTTAGTGAAGAGGGCATTCGTCATCAATATTCCGCCGCATATACCCCTCAACAAAATGGTGTAGCCGAGAGGAAGAACCGGACTCTTATGGATATGGCAAGGTCCATGCTTGCGGAGTTTAAGACTCCGTTAAGGTTTTGGGCGGAGGCCATATCCACGGCATGTCACTCATCCAACCGGCTCTACTTCCGCAAAGGTTTGAGCAAGACTCCTTATGAAATCCTCACCGGCAACAAGCCTAACATCTCCTACTTCCGCGTCTTCGGTTGTAAGTGTTTCTATTTGATTAAAGGTTGTCGCCTCACTAAATTCGAATCTAAATCTCTAGAGGGTATTTTGTTGGTTACGGTGGCGAATCCCACACTTATAGAATCTATGATAAAGCTTCACGGCGCATCATAGAATCTTGTAGTGTGGTGTTCGATGAGAATGACGGCTCCCAAGTGGCGCAATTTCATGTTTCCGATGTAGATGATGAAATTCCTCAAGAAGCCATAAGAAGAATGGGTGTGGGATTCTTCCGCCCCATTGAGGAACCCCTTGTGGTGGATCGAGAAGGACAATGCTCTACTCAAGTGGAGCCTTCATCTACACAAGAAACCGTTGCCCAAGAAGAGCAAGTTGCACCAACCCAAGAACAAGTTGAAGACCCTCAACCCGTTGATCATGTTGCTATGCAAGATTCAAACTCTCCATCTCATGTCGCTAGCCAAGATCAAGACCTTGCTCAACCATCTTCTTCAAATGTTGAAGCCGAGCCCATTGATGATCAAGGTCAACCTTCCGGTCAAGACGGGGACTCAAATGATCAAGATGATCAAGTGATACCTCCAAGATGCAATGAGGATATCGAAGCCCGTCGTCAAGCTCGAGTTGCAAGAACCATGGAACGTCGTGAACATTTCCTTGACAAGGTTATTGGTGATGTGAGAAGCAAGGTGTCTACCCGGAGGCAATTGGCAAATTTTAGTGATCATCAAGCTCATATTGCCATGTTTGAGCCAAAGAAGGTTGCCGAAGCTCTTGAAGATCCGGATTGGTTGCTAGCAATGCATGAAGAGCTCAACAATTTCGAGCGCAACAAGGTTTGGAAGCTAGTTGAGAAGCCAAAGGAGTGCCGCAATGTTATAGGCACAAAGTGGATTTTCAAGAACAAGCAAGATGAGCATGGCATGGTGGTGAGGAACAAGGCTCGTTTGGTGGCTCAAGGGTACTCTCAAGTTGAAGGCATTGATTTTGGAGAGACCTATGCTCCCGTGGCTCGCCTTGAGTCCATCCGTATCCTCCTTGCTTATGCTTCTTGCTATAACTTCAAATTGCAACAAATGGATGCTAAAAGTGCTTTTCTTAATGGTCCTTTAAAAGAGTTGGTATTCGTTAAGCAACCCCCGGGATTTGAGGACCCCAACTTCCCTAACCATGTCTACAGCTCGATAAGGCGCTCTATGGACTTAAGCAAGCACCACGTGCGTGGTATGAGCACCTTAGAGAGTTATTGTTAGACCGTGGGTTTGAAGTTGGGCAAATCGATCCCACTCTTTTTACTAAGAGGGTTAAAGGGGAGCTTTTCGTATGCCAACTATATGTTGATGATATTATCTTTGGCTCATCTAACAAAGCTTTTAATGATGAATTTGCAAAGCTTATGACCGATAGGTTTGAGATGTCTATGATGGGCGAGTTGAAGTTCTTCCTTGGATTTGAGATCAAGCAATTGAGAGGAGGGACTTTTATTAGCCAAGCAAAGTATATCCAAGACATGCTCAAGAGATTCAATATGGTGGATGCTAAGGAGAAGAAGACTCCTATGGATACCAAGTGCCATCTACAACTTAACCCAAAGGGTATAGATGTGGATCAAAAGCTCTACCGCTCCATGATAGGTTCGTTGCTTTACCTTTGTGCATCTAGACCCGATATTGTGTTGAGTGTAGGTGTGTGTGCAAGGTATCAAGCGGCTCCTAAAGAAAGCCACATGTTGGCGGTCAAGAGAATCCTACGATATTTATTCATACCCCAAGGTTTGGTTTGTGGTATCCAAGGGATTCATCTTTCACTCTTCGGGGTTTCACGGATTCGGATTGGGCCGGTGATCAAGATGATAGGAAATCAACTTCCGGGGCTTGCCAATTTCTTGGCGGGTCTTTGGTGAGTTGGTCTTCTAAGAAGCAAAATTGCATTTCCCTCTCCACCGCCGAAGCCGAGTATGTTGCCGCCGCAAGTGCATGCACTCAATTGTTATGGATGAGGCAAACCTTGAAGGAGTACGGTGTCACTTGTGACAAAGTGCCTCTTTTGTGTGACAATGAGAGTGCCATCAAGATCGCCTACAACCCGGTGCAACATTCAAGAACCAAGCACATTGAGATTCGTCATCATTTCATTCGAGATCATGTTGCCCGTGGAGACATTGAGCTTGCTTATGTGCCAACCAAGGATCAACTTGCCGATATATTCACGAAGCCACTTGATGAAGCAAGATTCACTTATTTGAGGAATGAACTAAATATCGTGGATTCGAGGAGCTTGACTTGACCATCTTGCATGCTCACCTATAGTTTCAACTTCTATCTTGGTTTAGGTGTAGGCATGGAGATAGGGGGAGTGTTGTCCTAACCATTGGGCTCTCCCTCCCCCCATTATGCCTAGATTAATGCATTCATTGTTATACTCTATGTTCAATTTCATGAATTGTGAGCTTAAAATGATGAGTTGTGAGTGAGGACCCTAGATATATCTTCGCGGTGTCTCACTCACCCTATACTCATATATGGTGGCTTCGGCCACCGACCTCCTCATGTGAGGAGTTGGGTTTCATGTGTGTTTCATTTGGTTTTTTCCTAGACCTATATATGTCACTATGTGCGTGCCATGGAAAATCACTCATGCTTGGCCTTTTCACCTTTGCCTCTTGCAAACATGAGTGTCGTACCATATTAAGACAGGTTGAGATCTTATCCTAAGCCCCAACGTATCCCTGAACCATTGCTTTCAATCACTCGTGTCCAGTTTTTGTGTGTGGCAGTTTTATCTTGGACATCTCTGGCGGCAGGCCGGAAATTCCGCCCTTAGGGGCCGGAATTTCCGGGGGCCGGAATTTCCGCCCTTCGGGCCGGAATTTCCGGTCTAAGTGACCGGGCTCCTTTTAACAGGGCCGCGGGGTGAACTGCCTCTCACGAGCAGTTCTTCCACCTCCCGCGCCCCATCCTTCTCTCTCCGCCCGGGAGCCCTTGCCGTTGGACGATCTCCACCGGGCCGCCTCCGCCCCGGATTCCGCCGGTTTTTGGCCGGATTCGCATCTCCTCGTCGAGGGGATTCTTCTCCTCCGCTTGCTTTTCGCCATGGACGCCGGTAACTACCTCTATTTTTGAATCTAGGACGAACTCAAACTTCGTTTAACCTAGTCGATTTAGATGGTATTTGCTAGTTTCCTTCGGTTGAATTGCTCCTTTAGGCTAGTTCTCTCCTTGCCTAGTAGTGTTTTGAAAGTTGTGTGGATTTTCGCTCAGATTCAACGGAATTTCCGCCCGCTGCACAAGACCGGAACTTCCGGTGTGCAGCGGCCGGAACTTCCGGCCGGCCGGAATTTCCGGTGTGAACCTGAACCAAAATTGTTACTTTCTTCTCACTGCTATGTCCTTTTTTAGCCGCCGGACACGAGTGCTTATCTATGCTTTCCCGTCTTTCTATTCTTCTTCCTGCAGGTGGTTCCTCATCTCGTCGTCGCTTCAAGCGTGCGGCCTCTCGCCCTCCTCGTGGCACTCCTCGCCCTGAAGACATCGAGTTCGATTCTGAGTCTGACCAGGAGACTTTGGCCGCACGCCGCTCTCAGATTGAAAGGGAACGCAAGAAGAAGAAGCTGTGCAGTTATCATCAGTGAGATGACTAGGACTGAGTTCATTGAGTGGCGCAAGAGACTTTCTATGCGAGCCTCGAGATTGGAGATTGACAATTGCTTCTGGTGCCATGAGCAGGAGATCCTCTTCAAGAGTATATATGGCCATGTCAGAAAAGAAAGGGTTTGCCCGATGAAGGCTATTGACTTTGATCACCTGATGAAGAAGGAAGATTACTTTGGGACTGCTATCGTGTTGTGGACTGTTGGGGTGAGGCGTCTGATGGATACCGAGTGCAACTACAATGTTACCATGATCAGCAGTTTTTGCGACGTTGTGTTTGACAAGGATGTGAACATTGGGATGACTTGGATGTCAGACACCATATGCTACCTCCAACTTCAGAGAGTTTGCTGCTCTTGGTACCGTTTTCTGGCTCCATCTCAATGAGGGGTCGCATGCATCTTGGGTCCTCTATGACAAGGCTCAGCTGAAGGATCTTTATAGTGATGAGAGCAAGGTTGGCACCACCACGGCTCCTTCCTCTCTATGACATTCTCTTGCGCATGTTCCGGGAGTCCATTGCTCCAAGTGCTGGTAACAATGATGCTATTCGTGGAGGGCTTGTGAATCTTCTTCACTTTGCTCATGAGACAGCTACTCAGGGTACCCTTCGCCCCAATGCGAACCCTGTGGATGTTATGGACTATATCTTCACGAGATGTATGACTCTGTGATCAACAAGAAGGTGCCTCCTTATGCACCTTATGTGATGAAGCTCATCAAGGCCAAGTACCGTTTTCTGATGATGTTACCGACCCGATGTGGAGCTTACTGTGAACTCATGGAGGGTCAAAATGAACCGGAAGTCTGCTCACTCACTCATGTGCTCTTCAGCCCGCGTGCTCCCCCGCTCGTGTTCCTCCTAGTGCTCCTGAGAGCTCATCTTCTGGGGGTGGCTCGCCCTAACGTCTTGGATCAAGCGTGCTATCGAGAAGGTCTTGTGTAGAATGTGGCCATCCACAAGGAGAATTATCATGCTACGCCGAGCGCCGTACCATCTTGGAGAATCAGCAGCAGATTATGGCTCAGCTTCAGATGCCACCTCAGCCGGCGATTCCGCCCCTTGTTCGCTACAAGAACTGGAACAACAAGTTGTGGAGTGGACTGTTGATGTGCCTGAGGATGAAGATAGTGAGGAGGAGGAGTGTCCGAGGCCACGGCTTCGGAGTGATTCTTGTGGGACGTTTGTAGCATCGCTCTTTTCCCTTTTTGGTATCTTGATGCCAAAGGGGGAGAAGTAGTTCTTAGGTTTCGGGTATTTGCATGGGTTGGGCACAAGCTTCTCTTTGCCTTATTTGCCTCTTCTAAGCTTGTGCCTTTATCTTTTTTTCGTAAGTTGAACTTGTGATGTGTGGTGTAAGACATGCAAACCTTGTGATCTACTTCATGTTTTCTTATTTGTGTCTATAAGCTCTATTAGGGGGAGCTCCCGTCGAGGGGGAGCCCATTTTTCTTGTGTGTGTTGTCATCAATCACCAAAAAGGGGGAGATTGAAAGAACATCTCTTAGTTTTGGTGATTTAATGACAACACATATTATGGGCTAATCTTTTGGTAAGTGTGTTGACAGGTTTTAGGTGGTTAGACCCAGTTGTGAAAAGATCGAAGTAAATATCGTCGAAGAAGAGAAGGAATGTTTCTGTTGTTTCAGGACCGGAAGTTCCGGCCCTCTGGGCGGAATTTCCGGGGGCGGAAATTCCGGCCTACGGGCGGAAGTTCCGGCCCCAGAGCGATCGACTAAGTCATCTTTGGGATCCTCTCTGGAGGGGTCCCGGAACTTCTCCCCGGAAGTTCCCCCGGAAATTTCCGGTGGGCGGAAATTCCGGCCAGGCCGGAAGTTCCGGCCCGTGGAAATTTCGGGTGGAAAAACGACTAAGTCATTTTGGGATCCCTCTCTGGAGGGGTCCCGGAACTTTCCTTCCCCCGGAAATTTCCGGTGGGCGGAAATTCCGGCCTCCAGGCCGGAAGTTCCGGCCCGGAAATTTCGGGAAATTGGCTAAGTCATTTTTGGGATCCCTCTCTGGAGGGGTCCCGGAACTTTAATCCGGAAGTTCCCCCCGGAAATTTCCGTGGGGCGGAAATTCCGGCCTGCTGGCCGGAAGTTCCGGCCCTGGAAATTTCTGTGGGTTTCGACTAAGTCTTTTCGGGGAACCCTCTCTGGAGGGGTCCCGGAGGTTGTGGGCGGAAGTTCTCTCCGGAGATTTCCGGCCCACCGGAAATTCCGGTCTACCGACCGGAAGTTCCGGCCCTTGGCCGGAACTTCCGGCCCTTTAACCCGGAATTTCCGGCCTCCCGACTCCTGTAACGGCTAGAAATCCTGGAGGGGTATAAATACCCCTCCACCTACCTCCAGCCTTAGCTCTTGCACCCTCTCTCTTCATTAAAAGCAAAAGCTCATAATTGCAAGATCTCTCAACTCCTCCAACCAAAAGCTTTGATTCTTGGAGGATTGAAGGAGGAGGACCCGATCTACATCTTCACCAAGCCGTTTTTCATTTCCCCTCATTCACTTGAGGGATTTCTCTTCTAGGGTTAGCTTTGTGTTACCCTAGATTCTTGTGCTCACTTGTTGTTGTAATTGTAACAGAGTGTTGATTTGGGAGCCCCCAATTAAGTTGTGGGTGTGTGCCCCAAGAACGTTGTAAGGGCTCCGGATTCCGCCTTGAAGGTCTCCGATAGTGGAAGGTGAACTAGGCCTTTGTGGCGAGGTTCATCGGAGAATAGGGTGAGGCCTTTGTGGCGTTGAGTAGGCCTTCGTGGCGAGCTCACACCCCTCCAACGAGACGTACTCCCTTAACAAGGAGGAACTCGGGAATACATCCTTGTCTCCGCATGCTTCCATTTCGGTTATCTCTTTCCTCCCT